>PISX010008566.1:0-44681 GCA_004024625.1 Mellivora capensis
ACTTTACTAAATTCCTGTACAAGTTCTAGCAGTTTTGGCGTGGAGTCTTTTGGGTTTTCCACATAGAGTATCATATCATCTGCAAAGAGTGATAGTTTGACTTCTTCTTTGCCGATTTGGATGCCTTTAATTTCTTTTTGTTGTCTGATTGCTGAGACTAGGACTTCTAGTACTATGTTGAATAGCAGTGGTGATAATGAACATCCCTGCCGTGTTCCTGACCTTAACGGAAAAGCTTTCAGTTTTTCTCCATTGAGAATGATATTTGTGGTGGGTTTTTCACAGATGGCTTTGATTGAACATGTTCTAAAAACACTACATTTTTAGCCCCCTCTCCTCATTTTATGTAGATGATATAATATTTTATATCTTTTTCTTTTGTGTATTCCTTGACCAGGTTTTGTAGTTAACACTGATTTTGCTATTTTGGTGGCTTATCCTCCACGTTAGTTTTATAAGTGATTAATCTACTACTTTTACTGTATCTTTGCTTTTATCTGTGAAATTCTTTCCTTTCACAATTCTCTTCTTGTTACAGACTTTTCATTCCACTTAAAGAATTTCCTTTAATATTTCTTGTAAGGCTGGATTAGTGGAGATAAACTCCTTCAACTTTTTTTTTTTTTTTTTTTGGTCTGGGAAACTTTTTATCTCTATTTCAATTGGGAATGATAACCTTGCTAGGGAAAGTATTCTTGGTTATAGGTATTTTCCTTTCAGCACTTTGAATATATTCTGTGACTCTCTTCTGGCTTGCAAAGTTTTTGCTGAAATATCAGCTTATAGCCTTATGGGATTTCCCCTGTATGTAACTGAGTTTTCATTTTCTCTTTCTACTTGTAAAGTTCTATCTTTATCATTATTTTTTGCCATTTTAATGATTATGTGTCTTGGTGTGAACCTCCTTGGATTGAAGTTGTTGAGGGCTCTCCCTGCCTCTTTGATCTGGTTGTGCTTTTCCTTCCCCAGAGATTAGTAAGCTTTTCAGCTATTTTTTCTTCAAATAAGTTTTCTGCCCTCTTCTCTCTCCTCTTTCTGGGACCTCTATAATACAAATGTTATATGCTTGATGTTGCTGAGTTCATTTAACCTATTGGCATTTTTTATTCTTCTTTCCCCATTTGCTCTTTAGCTTGGTTGATTTCCATTGCTTGGTCTTCCAGATTGCTGATCTGTTTTTCAGCATCCTCTAATTTGCTATTAATTCTTTTCAATGTATTTTTTATTTCATTTATTGAATTCTTCATCTCTGGTTCTTTTTTATACTTTCTATCTCCTGGTTGATGTTCTCACTGAAATCTCCTACCCTTTTCTCACGTCCACTGAGTATCTTGATGACCATAACTCTGAACTTTATCGAGCATATTGTTTATCTCCATTCCATATAGGTGTTCCACTCCGATTTTGTCTTGTGCTTTTATTTTGTAGAGATTCCTCTCTCTATGTTGTCTTAGTTTCTGTGTTGGTTTCTTGAAAGTAGTGGCCCCATGTAGTGGAGGTCCTGTGGCACCCTGTAGCACAGTCCTGCCACCCCCTCCCCTCTCGGTCACCAGATTGAGGTGCTCCAAGGGATATTCACTCTGTGGGCTACATCAACACTAGTGTTGGAGCCAAGCCACGGGTTATCTTTAGCTGAGCCAGCTGCATCGAGCTCTTTTGCTTGCTGTGGGTACACAGGGCAGGGTTTGGTCCCTGAACTGTTGAGAGTGGTCTCAGGCCACTGTGAGCTCTTTGGTGGGCAGGACTGACAGTCAACCAAGGTGCCTGTAATTAGCCTCTGGGCCATAGCTGCAGGTGCACCCAAGGTCAGGGTTTGCTCCCTGTGCAACAAGCTAAGAGACAAGGTTGCTGAGACTTGGGTGTATGGTTATCCCCACCTCCTCCCGGGGCAGGAGTCACTTTGGAGTGGCACCGGTCCCTGCTGGGACTGCCTGTGGGGTGCAGCAAGGCAGGAGCTGCTGGGGGGGGGCAATCACACTGGCAGGTGGGTTGGATGGGGTGAGTCAGCAGGGGGATCCTGGGGCAGGGCACGTGTTGCTAGAAAGACAGATGGGAGAGCTCTCTAGGCTGGGGAAGTGGAGGAGAATTGGTGTCCACCAGCTTTTTTCTCCCTGGGGACATCTGAAGATCCCTGCCCCTCTAGCACATGTTCTAAGATGAGTCACTAAACCTTCACAAGTACCCTGAGACAGTTTCAGCCCATGGCATATATGCTGTGTCTTGGGTGGAGTTATTTATTCAGACTCTTAAAGGGCACGGTCTCCATTTCCTATTTGTCTTCTTGTTCTTCTAGAAGGGAGGCCACTGGTGTTCAAAGCTCCTCAAATTAAACCCAACAGGTTTTCAAAGCAAACAGACTCGTCTTCCCAGTGTGGGTCCCCCGTGCCAGGGGTGCCCAGTGTGGGATCTCATCTTCCTGTTTCTGTGGGTTTGCAGCGTTTCTCCTGTCTGTGGTTAGTCTTACCTGGGATTTGCTTCCCAGCTGCATCTCTCTGCCTTCCTGTTTTCTGGAGACAGTCTGCCAGTCTTCAGGTCATTTTCAGAGTTAGGGGCATGGACACATCTGTTCGCTTCACTGTGTCCACGGGATGAGATGAGCTTAGGATCCTCCTACTCTGACATCTTCCCCCTTTGTCCATGCTTTCTTATTGAGGAGATCAACAGTTTCTGTTGAGTTGAAGTTCTTCTACAGATAACCACCCAGTCATGGTTTTCTTCTGTATGTTTTCTTAAGTGTGTATGACAGGAAAACAAGAGACTGCAAATGCATGTTCATGGATATGACCCAATAAGACTTTCCTCCAATGTTCCTATGACCAGGATAGTTCAGTGTGCTGGCTTCTCTCTGCTGTGTGTCCCTGCATGAATTCTGAGATTGCCAGAAGTTGTAAATTGTAAATCACATACCTCATATTGATAGTGGTTTTCTCACCAGAACGCTTGTGACTATGGATGAATAAGTAGCATTTTTGCGCAGACTTTATCACGTAATTCATTTTGGTATGGCTTCCCACTTGTAGGGCTCAGTACCTGAGTTCTCAGCGGGTTGCATGGGTGAACAGCTTTCCACTCATGTGACAGCTGTAGGGTTTGACTCCTGTATGTATTCTCGCAGACCTTCTCCAGCACTGGGCTTGTATAAACACTTTTCCATAGGAGTTACACAGCCTGACCTTGGAATATGGGTATCTCTGGCCTTTCAAAACTTTGTGATACACCAATCGGCTTTTACAAAAGATCTACATTCATACATATTTTTGATAACCAAAAGAAGCCTGAAGAGGACTACTTTTTACCAAAAAAGGCAGAGAACAAAAGGTGTTCAGCAGCATCCAACCCTTTAAGCAGTGAGAGTGGCCCCACCCAGCGGCCCCCTCTGGGAACTGCACTGAGCGTCTCTGCATCAAGCAGCCGGAGCCTTACACCCTGAGAGCATCTGTGCTTCGTCCTGACTGGTGTGTGTGCGTCTCTTAGCCACATGTGTCCTAAGGTGTCAGACAAACCCTAAAAGAGGTTATTTTGGGGGTCCAGGAGTGCTCAAAAAATGTCTCCTGTAAATGAATGGTACTTGTTCCTTTCCTTTACGCCCTTTCAGCTTACACAAGCTTTGATAGGAATGCTCTGCTTCTGCACAGCGGGGGAACCTCGAGCTCTGATCCAGCTCTTCCCTGCAGCTCTCTACCTCACCAGGATTCTTGACACTGGCTGTATATTACATACAGCATGTTCTTTCAGCGTATAGCTGGGCTGTGATTTTCCCTATTTCTCTTTCACTGTTTGAGTTGGCACAAAGACATCCTGTGCTGGCGATGTATTTCATAGAGGTCTGAAGTGTCATTTCTTTTTATTTTTTTTTTAAGATTTTATTTATTTATTTGACAGACAGGGATCACAAGTAGGCAGAGAGGCAGGAAGAGAGAGAGGAAAGGAAGCAGGCTCCCTGACGAGCAGAGAGCCTGATGCGGGGCTCGATTCCAGGATCTGGGATCATGACCTGAGCCGAAGGCAGAGGCTTTAACCCACTGAGCTGCCCAGGTGGCCCTAAAGTGTCATTTCTTTGTGCAACTTGTTCTCTTACAGGTGTAGACAGTTTATTTGCATGTAGAAAATTTTCAACAGATACATTCTTTTATTTTTTTTTTAAGATTTTACTTATTTATCTGACAGACAGAGATCACAAGGAGGCAGAGAGACAGGCAGAGAGAGAGGGAGAAGCAGACTCCCTGCTGAGCAGAGAGCCCGATGTGGGGCTCGATCCCAGGACCCTGGGATCATGACCTGAGCCCAAGGCAGAGGCTTTAACCCTCTGAGCCACCCAGGTGCCCCGATACATTCTTTTAAACACTTGAGTACTGTCTTACTCTGCTTCGTTTTTCTGGGAGTTGAAAGCATTTTTCGTGTCTGATAACAACATCTTTGCCAACGCCCCTTGTTAAAGATTTGCCTGAACTAAATCTGATTTTATTCTTAATTCTAGTTTTTGATCAAAAGTTATTTAGAAGAGTTTTTTCGTTTTCTTTCTGGTGGCTTGATTTGTTTTTAGATTTAATGTTTCACAGTCAGAAAAATGTATCCTGTATAATTGCTTTAAAAATTGCAGTTTTCCGGTTTATTTTTGTAAATGTTTGGTAAACTTTTGAAAGAAGATTTAGGTCATGTGAGATATATAATTTTATTACATGGAGGTTTCAGTAAGCTGATTCTAATACTATTTGTCTGTTTTTACATTTCACACTCAGAAGTCTATTCAAGTTTAACATAAATGCAGGAGAATTCTGGTGTCACTTTTGTTTTTCTTTGTAGGTACTATTTTTTTTAACCCTCCCACTCTGTTTCTATTTGTTGCTTCTCTCCCATTTGCTGTGTCATTTCTAATTGTATTTTTAATTATTGCTTCTCCTAGATCTAGATTTCATGTTTGTTGTGTTAGTTCTTCATCTTTCTTCCGAATTCTTGAATAATTTTCTGTTGACTAAGGTTTCTTAAGTTTAACTACCTATATTTGCATTTTAGGATTTTGTAAAAAACAGTTTTCATTGGAAGGAAACTGTTTTTGATCTGATTGATCCTTTCTGAAAGATAGCCCACTGCTATAAATTTTATTTGGAATTAAAATTAGAAATAAAGTTTTCTGCACTGATTCTGTAGGCTGAGGTCCTTCTTTAAGAATGCTAAATCTTTCCACGAGTGTACTGATTTTTAAGGAGTCTTTAAAAAGATGATTTGGATCCCAGTGCTCAGATCTTGTAATCCTTAACGAAAAAGAAAGCTAAAGCTTTGTACTTTTTTCTGTGGATTTTCTTCAATGAAAAAAATCCTTGATGACAGAGCAAAGGAAAGACAGGCAAGTTGCATGTACTGTGAAGCCTTGGTTTTTAGCCACTTGGTAAGCAAGCACCCGTGGGTACTGCTTTAGGTATTTCCTGGACAGTTGAAAATTATTCCCTGGAATCCTCAGCTAGGCCATTCAAATTTTTCCTCTAGGTTCGTTGTGGTAGCTGGAAGTTACTTGGTGCATCACACTCCTTATCTCGGTGGCCAAACTACTCCCTTAAATGCTTGCTTATATAATGAGACCCATGGCGGCAGTGAGACAAAAACAAAAGCCGCTGTATCAGTGCTTCCTGTCCAGCACACGTACCCTTGCATTTGTCTGCTGCCCCGAACATGGGGAGCTTCAAAGCCTTTAGTGGGGAGTCCCATAGATGTGCTGTGCAGGTTTTCCTTGATGAGCTTCATTGGTGACTGCAATTGTGGCCTGGCTGGTCCTGGTTGCTACTGCCTTCAGTATGTCCCCATCTGTACTTGGTCATTTCTGACTCCCAGAACATCATTTCCTGTTCTCCAACCATTACAGATGTTTCTGTTAGTTACTTTAGAACTTGGGAAGAGAAACTCAAATCGTAATGTTAAAATAGGAGTTCCCCTGCCACACCTGACCGTTAGATTCCTTGCCACAGTGTATAGGGAATGTGAGTGATTTCAGTTATGCGTAACCCGAAGATCTTTGTTTGAATTAAACCTAACCTACCCAGGGTAGACTATTCTTAGTGATTTAAAAGAAATCAAAATTGGAGGATGGGATTTTAAAAAGGCTATAAATGTTAGTGGTTCTTGACCGCTGCAATAGTACTTCCTGAAAACCACTTGGGTCCCCAAGAGAATCAAGGCATAAATAAGTCAAAACCAAACAAAGTAATATAGAATAATGAGCACTTTGTTTCCAAACTACAACGCAAAACTTGAGGAAGCCAGGCTGTGTGAAAAGCACCTGATTTCCTCCACACTCTGTATATCTTTTTTTTTTTTTTAAAGATTTTACTTATTTGACAGACAGAAATCACAAGTAGGCAGAGAGGCAGGCAGAGAGAGGAGGAAGCAGGCTCCCTGCTGAGCAGAGAGCCCGATGCGGGACTCGATCCCAGGAGAACATGACCTGAGCCGAAGGCAGAGGCTTTAACCCACTGAGCCACCCAGGCGCCCCCACACTCTGTATTTCTTAACCACCAAAATGTCAAGAAAGGGCGGCCAGAAACATATCCATCAAATTCCAAGAGGCAGGAAAAGTGAGGTGGTCTGCCTGAGAGGAGAACCTGGAACTGGTGAACCATAACATCACCTACATACTCTATCTCATTAAAACCTTTGAAACCCCTATCACAAAACATGGCCCGGGCAACATCCTAGGAAAAGGCCAAGAGACCAAAGTTAAGTAAGAAGTCTTTGGAGGAATGCAGGTGGGAGATAAACACCCCGCACCCAACAGTGAGCCAGACTTCTGTGGGAAACTGAGCTACTCAATACCTAGAGAGAAATTATGATAAAGATTGTGGGAGATACAGGGAGATCATGTAGTTCTCACAGATGCCTCTTAACTACAAAAACGAGCACCATAATCAGTATTGTGTTAACAGATTTGACGTCATTTTCTATTTCAAAATCCATTATTGGAAAGGGACAACCTAGGATATGGGAAATAAGAAAGGGAGCAGGGGAGTAAGAAAAATAGTCCACCTTCTGTTTTTTAAAGTTGTCTTGGATTTTCTTTCTATGCATTACCTTACTTACTGTAAGATGTGGTGGGGAGGTAAGCAAAGAGTAATGAGGGAAAGTTTATGATTTAAGGTATAGAGAGAAAACACTTGTGCAGTTTCACGATGTAAGGGACAACAAGTATTCTACTCAGATCCTAATTGAGAACTCGTTATTTAAAAAAAAGGCTACTTGGAAAATTTAACACAGGATATAGGACAGTATTTCGTAAGGTGCAATAGGAGCATTTGGCACTTAGGATTAAAAAAAAGTTGATAGGGTGCCTGGGTGGCTCAGTGGGTTAAGCCTCTGCCTTCAGCTCAGGTCATGATCTCAGGGTCCTGGGATCGAGCCCCGCATTGGGCTCTCTGCTCAGCGGGGAGCCTGCTTCCCACCCCCACCCCGCCCGCCTCTCTGCCTAGTTGTGATCTGTCAAATAAATAAAATCTTTTTTTTTTTAAGTTGATAGATGAATTGCTTTGATGCCTGGGATTTGTTTCATTTCAAAATAATCAGGGGGAGGGAAGCCTGGGTGGCTCAGTCGTTAAGCATCCACCTTTGGCTCAGATCATGATCCTAGGGTCCTGGGATTGAGCCCCACATCAAGTTCCCTGCTCAGCGGGAGGCCTGCTTCTCCCTCTCCCGCTCCCCCTGCTTGTGTTCCCTCTCTCCCTGTGTCTGTCAAATAAATAAAAGTAAAATCTTTTAAGAAACAAAAATAATGGGGGGGCGTGGGGAGGGAATCCTAACGTAGATGAAATGCAATTGCTTACATATGGATAATTTTGGAAGCTGGATAATGAGCAACTGAAGGGTCATTCTACAATTCTTCTGTATTTGGGTGTGTGCATTAATTTTCCTATATTAAAAAAAGTAGTAGAAATTGTTTTGACTCCAAATATGCTTACTCACTGAAAAGGCTACCTACCAGAATTCATCTGTGCTGATTGCTGTACAAATGTTGGAATGTGGACTACGACTCTAGCAAGAGGAGGGTCAAGGCCTCTGCCAATTTGCCTTGGATGAAGGACAGGTGACCCTTGAACAAGACGGGGGTCAGGCGCACTGGTGCCCTGCACAGGTGTAAATCCGCCGCATGGAACTTCTGGGTCCCCAAAACATAATAGTCTAATGTGGACTGGAAACCTTAAAGAGACCATAGTCATTCACCGCAGATGTTGTATGTTCTATGTATCACAGACTATATTGCTATAATAAGGCATGCTAGAGAAAAGTATGGAGAAAATGCTAAGATGGAACACATTTGTAGTCCTGTACTGTATTTAGCACAGCCTACACATAAGCGGACCTGTGCAGTTCAAACCCATATTGTTCAAGGGTCAACTGTAGCTACAAATGATGAAAAAACTGAGAAGTACTCATTATTTAAGTTCCTAACCTAGTCCACCACTTTCATAAAATTTGCTTATCTATCCTTCTACCCAGGCTTTGAAGTTAATGGACACTTAATACCCCAAATCTAAAATCATAATGTGATCTAACAGAGGAAAAGAAATATGGAAGATTACGTTTTTGAGACAGCATATTTCAGTCTAGAAAACTAGGTGTTGGACTAGTTTGATACAATAAATCATTTCTAACTACACAGAAAAGATGCAGAATGTAGTGTTTGCTTTTAGTTTATTAATTTATTTTGCAGGAATCTTTCCGAGTATGTACTGTTTGGAAGTACGACGCATGCATAGCCTTTTAAGATGCCTTTGTACAATTTCACCTCAAAATAATGATTCACAGCATACACAGAAATCTAGAAGAAACATGGTATTTACAAGATTTAATAAGGTCTTGCTGTTTTAATGAAGAAACTGATCAATTCCTTACAGTAGGGAAACATGGACATCAGGTGTCATTATAAATAAGAATTCAGAATTGTTCAGTCTCAAAGCAACTTCTCATGGCTTTAGAAACTAATATTGGGTCACCATCCTATTAATCTCTGAATGCCCAAGCCATGCAAAATCTACTTGTATTAAATATTTGGGGATGCAAATAATAAAAGAAAAAAATGCAGGTCTAGTGAATGTGAAAACACCATCAGAATTAACTTTTACAGTAAGAAAATACTGTTAATTCTTTCGAAAAGATACAGTAGTGGTGCAACAGACAGTGCCCAATTTATTCTGATTTTTTATAGTAACATTTCAATGGTCATTTTTCTTGCTCAATCGATATACAGACACACACTGCAACATGGATTCATTCCAAGTCTGAACAGTGGTTAC
Source organism: Mellivora capensis (assembly GCA_004024625.1). Taxonomy (NCBI): domain Eukaryota; kingdom Metazoa; phylum Chordata; class Mammalia; order Carnivora; family Mustelidae; genus Mellivora; species Mellivora capensis. The sequence continues at coordinate 9,276 of PISX010008566.1, forward strand.
AATAGCAAAATAAATCAAATTTAACTATGAAGGGACATCTTCACATTCCAGGATACATCACTGATATTTCCAAAGGACAAATTTTCTATGCCTTCTATCCTTGCTTTTTGTTTGTACTGTCAAAGACATTACAGTTACCTCGTAAAATACTACAGAAAACGGAGTTGCCACAGAAAGTTGGATATGAACCCTTGGTAACCAGGACAAAACAATGACAAAATTTATGGAAACAATAATTTTTTTAATAATTAAAAAGTACTAAAATCGAGACCAGCTCCTTAAAAATTAAACTGCTCATCACACTTCCCATTTCGTTCAGGGAAATAAACAAATTAGCAACACTTTTCCCACCATCCGTTACCTTCTCTAAAACTACCTTTTCTACAACGCAGTTCTTTAGTTTCTTTAAAGCCCCCCTGCCTCTTCGCTCTCGCATACAAGGTCATTATATCTGACAATGCTTAGGAAGTTTCTGGCTCTTCCATTCCCACTTTAAACTCCTCAGACCTACTCCGAAAGTTAAGGGGCAATGTACTTTTAACAAAACAGCAAACGTGCTTTCTAAAAACCCAGTTTACAAAACCATGAAATAGCGTAACGTGTATCATCAGGCCTATGTGTTACCAGGTACATCAAACTAGGCGTGCTGTAAGAAACCATACTTTTCACTAGAAAAACAAGTGCACCAAAGGACCCCGAGAGCCAAAGTAGGGCAGCAGGCAGGCACCTTCTCTCCTCCCACTCCAACGCGACTGCGTGTGCACGTCCGTCTGACCAGGAGATCCTTTTGAAAAGACACCTAGTAGTGGACTGAATTCTTGTTTAAAGCGGTCACAGGCAAGAAGGATATACAGGGGACATGGTTAAACTGACCACATTTGTCAGTGTAAGACAATTTTGCTTACTTGAAAAACTGAATATAGCCTATGTTGGCATATGAAACTTGTGCACAACCAGAAATGAACACAGACAAAAAGACTTGAAAACCCAGCTCTGATGTCTCCTACCCCACCCTCTACACCTGAGAGACTGGTTGCTTCTCTCTCCTGGCAGGTGAAAACAATGATTTACTAGACAGATCACCAAAGGACTGGAACCGTGCATCTATTGCGTGAGAACAGCTTATTAACCGGGATGTGTGTTCACGCAGTAGTTGTAAAGTCACCTACAGGGTTTTAATAAAGCATCTGTTTGCTTACATGCTACTTTCATTCTCAACGGACATGTCCTAAGTCAGCTGCTGCCCCTTCAGCAGATCTAAGAATACTGGTAAACCTTTAGCTAGAACACCAAGCAGTATAGATATTTTTCCCCGAAATTATCTAATACCATCGGGGGGTTGATCGTCCCTAAAGAGATACGAAAACCACACAAAGGCAAAGGCATTGGCGTATTACAGAATAGCAGGACTGAGAGATAGTTACTGGAGACGGACAGATACCAGTGGCACAGAAACCTTTAAAGAATGCAGTTTTCAGGTCAATTCTTTTAAGCCCATCTGTTTTCTCACCATTTTCACAGTTTTGCACAGTTTTATGAGAGATGTTTTATCAGTGTCATAACAGCCATGCATATTTTTGTGAGACAAGTAGATGGGGTGGGGGGATTTTCCACATAGGAAAAGAACATTTTCAAAGCTGTAGGTCAAGTGTGAAATTAGATGATTTTGATGGAAAATGATGATGGGTTATTAAGCCTTTGGTTTCACTATACTATTAAGTGCAGCTTGTTTTTCCAGGTCTGCCAGATTTAAAGTTGAATACAGTGACAGCTTCAAGAGCCTGTGTGTGTGTGTGTGTGTGTGTGAGAGAGAGAGAGAGAGAGAGAGAGAGACGGAGAGAGTGTGAGAGTAGTGGGGCACACAGTATAGGAGAATGGATATTCCTCAAAAACTCTGGTAAAATCCTTTAGGATTATAAACGCTACTAGTTTTATTGCTGTATTTATTTTATATTCACCAAAATAACAGGAAGATTCCAAAATCCAATTCTGAGCTAGGAAGGAAATTCAACAGTGATAGAGACCTTAATTAAATGACCTATTAATAATTATCCAGTGGTGCACCCTAGTGAGTCACATGATTTTATATCTCTTCAGTTATTCATACCTTAAAGCTGGGGTTTCATAAACAAGGAGTGCTTTAGTATCACCTCAACTACTTGAACAAACTCAGTATTATCTCAGAATATGTTAAATTGAAACAGTTCTTAGTTTTAAAGTCCTTTGTATCACCCTTCTCTTAAAATCCTGTTTCTTGACTAGCCTTCTCTTCCTCCCAGGTAACGCAGTGTACAACTTTATGATGTTGGCCAACTGCAATTTCCCTCACACTGGCTTACTGACATGTGCAAATCAATCCGTATTGAACAGCTAATGTTGATTTTTTTTTCAGCTAAGTAAGGATTCTGGCACAAAACACTGTGCTGTAAACATCGTGAATTCATCACAAAATTGGAAGGAGGATAAAAAAAGGTCCTATGGACTGCAAACATTTCTTACAGAACCACAGATGAGCTCAAGATTTCCGAATAGATTCTGGAATGGATTTACATTTGGCATACATTCACTGTGCTATTGGCAAAGCGCAGTTTTACAAGAAGGTCATTCATAAAATTCATAAACTCGTACTGGTAAGGACTTGTTATTTTTAAAGCCAATGGCCCAATAAAAGCATGCAGTAACTTAAAAATTATATCTACTATGTGGCATAATTAGGTCTTAGTTACCAGTGTTGATTTAGCTTGATGAATTATTGTACAAGTAAAAGGGATCTTCTCATCTCTGATTGTACTTTTGAAAGGCACGATGTGCCTCATTCTTGACTGCTACAAATCACATTTTAAGCCACTTGTGTTTGTGTGTTTGAAATTACCTCTGAAAAAAGCAGCAATTACACATACACTTATTATTTTGCCCCCCCCAAGTCATATTCTGAGTGCTTTCTCCTGTCCTCCTCTTCAGTAGGAAACAACAGGAAGAAGCATGGGGAACCTTGGTTTTCCAGAGAGCTGTGACCAGGTTAAGTCTGCTCTGAGAATTCACAGTTTGTCTGCATAAACTGTAACATGTCACACCATGATTTAAGGTTCTAGTTTATAAAGTAAGGGCCACTCAGCAGTAACTTTAACAACTGGGATTCCACAGAAGAGCTCTTGACTTCTCTGTGTACATTCTTTCAGGAGTGAATCCTTTCCCAGTTTCAAGTATCCCTTTCTATCTCACTCTACGATGAGTTAAGAAAGGAAAAAACGAAAACCTAAAACAAAGAGAACTCCCCATTTTTCTTGAATGAGCACAAGCCCTGCAGGGGCGCCGCTCCTCCCCCAGTGGAATCGGAAATGAAAAGGCCGGGCAGATGCACACTCCCAAGACTCCTTTTCTTCTAGTGGGTGCTCCCAGTTTCTCAGGTCAATGCAGACTCTTGGGCGTTCAAGTGTACCGTGGCATCTCACACTGCTCACAGCGGTTCAGCGCAGGGTGGTTTAGGAAGGTGCAGCTATCACAATTCCATGGGGCCCCCTCATAGTCTTCATCACGGGGTTGTGTCCGGGGACTCTGTTTGGAGCCAGTCAGATGCTCTGAGGGAAGTTAGGATCAAGAGAAAAAAGAGATTGAATTCTTCCAAGTATAATCCAAACTGAAAAATTACCAAAAAAAAAAAAAAGAAAGAAAGAAAAAAAGAAAAGTAGTTTCCTACTTAACCTAAGATAAAAGCCAATGAATGTCCATAGCTACTAGAACAGGAAGTTTATGATACAAATTGTACTTGGTTCAAGAAGATAAACTGAAGTCCAGGATCGACTACCATCCTCATTCAGTATCCATAGATAGTGGTTATGCTGTACTGTAGCCAAATGAACAGAGAACTATCCCCCAGCATGTAATATTCTGCCCCCTCCCTCTCCCCCCTCACTTCAGTGCCCCCACTTCACAGCCCCTTGTAGTAGTGGCCATACTGTATTCAACATGTTCTGGGATGTCTGCCTCCTTCTGGGAGATCTGCAGCTTTACAGTATGCATATGTTAGTTAATAATAAGGGTTCACAACGACAGAGACGGTTCCTAACAAAGTTGCTCAGAATGGTTAAAAGAGAGAGACTTTACAGTTTTTCATAAAAGCCAAATTCATTCCATGTGACTCTTTTTTTTTAATGTTATTTATGTATTTGACAGAGATCACAAGTAGGCAGAGAGGTAAGCAGAGAGGGGGAAGCAGGCTCCCTGCTGAACAGAGAGCCCGATGTGAGGCTCAATCCCAGGACTCTGGGATCATGACCTGAGCTGAAGGCAACCCACTGAGCCACCCAGGCGCCCCTGGAAGACTCTTTTTTATTCTCAAATTTTCTATCTTTTTAGCATTACAAGGTTCTTCAGGTAGTTTTTTAGAAAGTCTATTATCTGGCAATATAAGATGCTCACAACCTTAGGTGGGTCCTCAGGATTTTTTTTTTAAAGATTTTATTTACTAGAGAAAGAGCTCACGAGCCAGCGGGGGAAGAGGGAGAGGGAGAAGCAGGGTGCCTGAGCCCCACAAGATCCCAGGACCTGGGATCATGACCTGAGCCAAAGCAGGCACTTAACTGTCTTAGCCACCCGGTAACCCTGGTCCTCAGGACTAGGTGTGTGTGTGTTACGTTAGCCACCATACAGTTCATCATTAGTTTCTGATGTAGAGTTCCATGATTCATTGTTTGCATATAACACCCAGTGCTCCATGCAATTCTTGCCCTCCTTAATACCCATCACCAGGCTCATCCACTCCCCACCCCCTCCCTTCTAAAACTCTCCATTTGTTTCCCTGAGTCCATAGCCTCTCATGGTTGGTCTCCCACTACGATTTCTCTCCCTTCATTTTTCCCTTCTCCTAATGTCCTCAGGACTTTCTTTAAAAATACTTGAAACTTAGGGAGCCTGGGTGGCTCAGTCGGTTAAGTGTCTGCCTTCGATTGGGTCATGATCCCAGGGTCCCGGGATTGAGCCCCGCATCAGGGTCCCTGTTCAGCGGGGGGTCTGCTTCTCCCTCTTCCTCTCCCTCTGCCCCTGCTCATGTACTCTCTTCATCAAATAAATAAATAAAATTTTAAAAAATACTTGAAACTTAGATTCCTCCTAGATCCTCATCTCTCAGCCTTGAGCTCAAAAAAGGCTCTTTGCTTTGGGAGTTAATCTGTTTTTGTGGAATAGCCCCTACTGAAGGTGGCAGCAGTGACTATGAGGCGAAAGATATCTGGGTGGAATTCCTCCTGAAATCCGGATCATAGCCAGAGGCTGGGAAAATCTACCTGTTAAACCAGTGGAAATCATCACTGTGAACTGTAAATGAGATTAAGATCTAAGGTAGGCAACCTATCAAAGCAGGTCACAGAAAGAACTAAGATGGAAGGATTTAATCAGTTACCATTTGGGGTTAAGTCTATCTTCCACTGGAAATTAATGAGCTCACTTGTGGTTAGCAATTTGTATTTCATGACAAATGGCCGGTGTGAACGTGCTCCAAGAGGTAGAGAGAACTGAGCTTTAGACCTCGAACCTTACAACAGGCAATAATAAGACTCAGGCTGGGGGCGCCTGAGTGGCTCAGTGGGTTAAGCCTCGGCCTTCAGCTCAGGTCATGATCTCAGGGTCCTGGGATCAAGCCCCACATTGGGCTCTCTGCTCAGCAGGGCTCTCTCTCTGCCTGCTGTTCTGCCTACTTGTGATCTCTCTCTGTCAAATGAATAAATAAAATCTTAAAAAAAACCACTAAGACTCGGGCTGAAACAGGAAGGAGATGTTAGCTTTACAACAGAATAGAAAACCACTGGGTCCATCAACCTATTCTTAGAACTATAAAAAGGAGAATGGGTTTGTTTATATGGCCTCCACTGGCCATCTGAGTGGCCATTATCACCCACCTTGTATCTTTTGGCTCATGACTCCAAAACACAGAGACTTGATAGTTTTCTTTTTTGTACAATATGGAAGAATAAAAAGCACATTTAATTGCTACAGCCTTCTGTTTGAGGAAAAATGTTCTGCACACCATTTCCAGTCCTCTCTCATACAGTACTCTTTGGTTTTCAGGGCATTTTGTTCTCCGAAAAGGTAAACACTTAAACCATATTGCTGTTGGCTTTTAATAAACAGGCTCTTAAAACTCACTTTTATACTTTCCCAGAGCAGGCAACTTTTTACTTCATGAAGTATAACTCCAAACCTAGCCTAAAATGTTATTTTCTAAACTCTATAAATAACTGCACAACCTCTTTTAGCATAACTAATACAGGATACTTGGGGCTCCTCTTCATAGTCTAATATGTACACAAAGTAAAAATAATTTCCCTTCTATCCCTTGAGTTCTTGCCTGAGACCCTCCTGTAATAAAAGACAGACTAACAAGAAAAGAAACCAAGTTCATTAACATATGTACCTCACACAGACAGGGCAGAGACCTAGAAAACTAACTTAAAATACCATCTACAGCTAAAGACAAAAGAAAGGTGTTGGGGGGAGGGCAGGGGGAAGCCAATCAGGGAAGGTTACCTGACTGTTGCCTAGATTACCTTCTCCACTGATCCAGTTCTCTTTTGATTTAGTCACTAGGCTCTCTGGTAGGGGCAGGGAGACATTTCTAGGTGGAGATTGCCTCTATCACTGTAGATGTTCCTTACAAAAGAGTAACTTCTACTCTGTTGTCAGAGCTTCTCCTGCCTTTGCAGTTTCTCAGAGTAATCCTTTTGGAAAAGAGGCATGTTTGGCAGTGGCCTATTTTTCCCTTCAGTACCGTAATGATTTAATTTGGAATCAAGTCACTCTGAAGAAACTTATCAAAAGAATTTTAAAGGCACCTAATTTAGAATTATTGTGGGTAAGGCGCTGCTCATTTCATCACAGGAAATACTGTTTAAACAGAAGTATTTAAAACCCAAAAGACATTTTAGATGTCCGTTTTCATTTGATTTACATTTGTAAAATCTTATCTTTTTATGGACTGTTTCAAAAGAAAATATTTCAGGTCTCATAGAAAAATTAATATGCATATGTATACACAAATGAAAAGTGAAATCAGTACGTTTTTCCTTTAAGACTAATTATTTTTAGGGGCGCTTGGCAGGCTCAGTCAGAAAAGCATGCCGCTCTTGATCTCGGGGTCATTAGTTAAAGCCCCACATTGGGTGTAGAGATTCCTAAAAATAAGAATAATAAACTTTAAAAAAATACTATTTTTCAATGGGTTAATAGGCCAGATTTCCATAAAAATAACCACCCTCAAAAATATCACAAATCAACAGTTTCACCAATATTGTTTATATTACATTGCCATACTTGTATAAACCCATAGACAGTATTTTTAGAATGCTTATTTCAACAGAATCCCAGCGTAAAATTCAAGAAGCATCAGAAAACTGCAGTGAGAAGTTATAAAAGCCAGAACTTTCAAGTTATTTCCTTAATTACTTGGCCTTGCTTTCTAGACGCTATTATTAGAGCAACCTGTCCAATATGGTAACTGCCGGCCAACTGAAATGTGACCACTGTGAACTGAGATGTGCTCTAAGTGTAAAATATACACCAGATTTCAAAGATATTGTATGAAATCAAGAATGTAAAATATCTCGCTAGTTTATATTGACTTCATATGGAAATAATACTTGGCATATACTAGATTAAATATTTTAAGTATTTGCCTTGTATTATATTTCTGTTGGACAGCACAGCCTTAGAAACTCAGCAAAGAGAATAATTTTTTTTAAAGTAATCTCTACACCCAATGTGAGCCTTGAACTCAAAAATCCCAAGGTAAAGAGTCGCAAGCTCTACCAACTGAGCCATCCAGGTGCTTGGAGAGAGTAATTTTTTTTATAAAGAAGGGGGAAAGGTGGACTTTACTTGTGGTTAACTCTACATGGGCGAACACGTGTCTTTGGACTTTGTGCACAAAATCCGGACACACAAGTACAAACCCTCAGCAGCTGCTGCCTGGGTGTCATGGACGTCTGCCTGTACTTTGGAGGTCACGCTAATTCTTCGGGCTTTCCTCTCAACTGTGCAAGGGTCTGACGAATCTGCATGAAAAGAAGCAAAGCCAGGAGAAAAGGGATTAAAGCCATCCATGAGAAGAGTGGACAGGCTCCCAAGGCTCTCCCATGGCACGTGGACGGTGGCGTGTTTGTCCTGTCTATTGCTTCATATTATCTTTAGTTCTCCTGTGAAGGTAAGTGCCATATTTAATATCACTTTTACCACCTACACAGAACCGTGCTCTTAAAACTTCTTCCATCCTCTACAATTACTTGGACACAATTCCTAATTTCACCAGTTTCCCCCCTTCCTAGTGCAAACTCAGTGACGGTAATTAAATGTCAATGTAAGGGCAAAATGTGGAAGATGATACTTCAGCAACTGCCTTAGTAAGCAACAGTTATGAGAAAACCATGGGTTGAAAGTACATGATGTATAAGGCTAGCCAAAGAATCCATTAAATAACATAAAACTATAGTACATAATTAAAGAGTAGGATCAGCAGTAACTGAAAAAAATCAGAACTCAAAATAATGAATTTATTTCTATTAATTTATACATGATTAGTAAGAAGTCCTTCCTTTGTATTAAGACTTGGTATCATTTGCCCTTCAGAACCAAAGAAAGATCTTCTATTTTCTGATTAGTTCTGAGCCCATATAAGCAATCCTCTAGTACAATCCGCCTTAAGAATTATAAGCTTGGTACCTAGGTACGTAAACACACCATTATCAGAGTAAACAAAAGCAGAGTAAATGGTCTCCTTAGGCTCCAAAGAATAGTGTCAAGTTCTATTTCTTAAATTTGTAAAGCACTTTCATAGTGTCACGTACTTACTCTCACAGACTCTAATAACAGCCCTGTAAAATACACCAACTACTGCACTGATCACCTTTCTGGTGCACAGACTAGATCTGAACAAGGTCAGGAGGCCAAAACAACCCAGACACCAAGTCGTTGGACACCAAGGTCAATGCTCTCACCATTGTGTTACCAATGACAGCTTGGGGAGGCCTTGCTGGGTCAGCCGAGGAACTAACATGTACACTACATTGCTTCAATACGAAGTTCAGTCCAAAAAGGTTTCTGGGTCTCCCTCTTTTTCCTTCTGTTTCTTTTTCATACTCTCCCCTTTTCATTACCATACTTCAGACAAACATCCACATTCCACTTGGATTTGCAGTATACATCTGTAATAACTCCAAGACATTTATTCTAACCAATAAATCAATCCTACCTGTTATTTATACTTTATCTTAAGTGATACTGCAAGAAAATCTACATTAAACTACATTAACTTTTTTTTAAGAAGAGTCCAGTTTAGTTTAAAAATCTGCAAATGCTTAGAAGAAAACAAATTGGACTTCATAGAGAAAATCAAGTAGATTTTAGAAATGTAATGAAAAGCCTTCTTAAGGAATTGTAGCATTAAGTTCTATTCATAAATAATGCTATTTTATACTCTTACCAACAGTATATATAATGAAGGCTCAATTACATTGCTATGGTAGAGATTCATTTATACTTAAGATGTTAGTTCTCTACTCAAAACTGTTCATGTAGAAGATAAGCTGCTTGGGGCAGGAGTCATGTCTCAACTTTGTAGCATCAAGCGTCTATGTACATAATCCGTCTACACACTGAGCATTTGCTCCACAATTTAAAAGTTGATTGCAAATGGAATTTAATTACAGCTAACTCTGAAGGACTAACCAATTATCATCTTTAGCAAAATTTGTTTGAATTCAAAGTGCCTTTTTTTTTGGTATAAAACTATTTGTAGAGAGCCCAATGAAGCTTGATATTACAGCATCCTGATGATGCAAACCCTGTACCATTCCTAGCTGAGCTGAACACCAGCTCTCCACCTAAAACACGTGGTGCTGGTCTCAAAGACAGCAGGCAGAGTGACCATCTAGCACACACTGCTCTCACCACTGCTACAACACGGAGTATATGGGCTCCTGGCAGCTGATCTATTCCATTACCTAAAAAAATTTTCCTTTTACTACTTTGTGAGTTTTCAAGGTAAAACTTATACAATGAAATACACAAACCATATGTTGCCATATGGAGTTCTGACAAATGCATATATACCTGAATAATCCAAATACTGATCCAGATATTATCATTACCCTATAAAATCCTCCCATGCCCTTTCCCAGTTAATCCCCAACCTCTACTCCCAGAGATAACAGCTGTCCTGTTTTTTTTTTTTTTGACAGAAATACACCTTATGAAATGCATGTAAACATACAGAACACATTCTTTGGTGTTTTTCTTTCAGCATTATGTCCTTGAGGTTGGCCCATGTTGAGTTTAACAGTAGCTGACTTGCACTGCTTAGTGTATCAGTTTGCTTATCCATTCATCTGTTGATGGACCCTTGATATGTTCCCAAATTTTTGGTTATTTTGAATAAAAATGCTATGAATCTTCTAACACAAGTCATTTTGTGGACATAGGCTTCAAATTCTTTTTTTTTTAAGGTTTTATTTATTTATTTGACAGAGACCACAAGTAGACAGAGAGGCAGGCAGAGAGAGGAAGGGAAGCAGGTTCCCTGCCGAGCAGAGAGCCCAATGTGGGGCTCGATCCCAGGACTCTGGGATCATGACCTGAGCCGAAGACAGAGGCTTTAACCCACTGAGCCACCCAGGCGCCCCAAGGCTTTAAATTCTTTTGGATAAATTTTTAGGAGAACTGATAAGCTACAGTGCAAGTGAATGAATATTTGGTTTTGTAAGAAATGGTCACACCATCTTTTTTTTTTTTTAAGATTTTATTTATTTATTTGACAGACAGAGATCACAAGCAGGCAGAGAAAGGGGGGAAAGCAGGCTCCCCAGTGAGCAGAGAGACAGATGCGGGGCTCGATCCCAGGACCCTGAGATCATGACCTGAGCCGAAGGCAGAGGCTTAACCCACTGAGTCACTCAGGTGCCCCACACCATCTTAAACTTTTACCAGAAATGTGTAAGAATTCCACTGTTTTATGTCCTCATTAATGTTTCAAGCCATCGCTATTCAGGAATCTCAGGATTTTAATTTGCATTTTCTTAATGTCTGTTCAAGTTGAGTGTTTTCATGTGCTTATTGGCCATTTATATATATATTTCTTTGTCAAGTGTCGACTCAAATGTTTCGACCTTTTAAAAACTGGATTGTCCTTATTAGATTGTCCTTTTATTACTGTGTTACAGAAGTTCTTTACACATTCTAGAGACCAGTTTTTGTTTTGTTTTGACCATAGATGTTTTCAAATATTTTTCCCCAGCCCCTGGCTTTCCTTTACACTTTCTTAATAGTGCCTCTTGATGAGCAGAAGAGTTAAATTTTAATGAAGGCTAAGGTACCAACTGTTCTGGGTCCCAAAAATTCTAAGCTAAACCCAAGTTGCAAGGATATTTTATATTTTGCTCTGGAAGTTCTGTAATTTAGCTTCACACTTCAGTATGACCTACCTCAGATTTTTGTGTATAGTAGGAGGTAAGAATCAAAACTGGTAATTTTTCCATATGGTTATCTAGTTCTTCCAGCGCTGACTGCTACAATGACTTTCTCCATTGGTTACTTTAGTGGTTTTGTCAAGAATTTGGCAGTGTAAGTGAGGGTCTGTATCTGGGCTATTTATAAAGCTACAGTCGTTTCTCTACCTACTTTTTATCCCCATGCCAGTAACACACTGTGATGGCTACAGCTTTATAGTAAGTCCTAAGGTTAGTTAGGGCTAAGACTTGCAACTTCATTCTTTTTACAGATGATTCTGGATATCCTATGTACAAATCAGGGGAAAAGTTAAGTTTCCCAATTTTGATTTAACCGCAAACATGGTGTATTACTCTAATTTATTTTGGCAACATTTTATAGTTTTCAGCATATACAGCTGGTCAGATTTATTTGCAAGTGGAATATGGTTTTTTTTGATAGTTTTGTAATTCCCTTTAATTTCATTCTTCAATTGTTTGCTAGTATATAAAAATATAGTTCTTGTATACCGACCTTCCATCCCCAGACCTTGTTAAGTTCTTGTTTAGTATCCTTGGGTTATCTTTGCAAATAACCATGTTAGTTGGAGTGGCTGCTGACTTTAGTCAGATGCTTTCCCTGCATCTAGTAAAATGATCATGAGCTTTTTCTCCTCGATTGATAGTACATTCCTGAGCTAAAACAAACATGGTCGTGTTATATTATCCTTTCTATTTACCATGAATATTAAGGATTTTTTTTTTTTTTGCTTTAAGTGCAGGATCATTGATCTGCAATTCTATTTTCTTTTGGGGGACAGGATGAGTAGGTAATCCTTATCAGGTTTTGAAATCAGGACTCTTGGGGCACCTGGGTGGCTCAGTGGGTTAAAGCCTCTGCCTTTGGCTCAAGTCATGATCCCAGGGTCCTGGGATGGAGCCCCACATCAGGCTCTCTGCTCAGCAAGGAGCCTGCTTCCCTTCCGCTCTGCCTATCGCTCTGCCTACTTGTGATTTCTGTCTGTCAAATAAATAAATAAAATCTTAAAAAAAAAGAAATCAGGGCTCTTCTGATTCCATAAGACCAAAAAAAGGGGGGGGAGTTTTGTTCCCCCCCCTACTTTCTCAAAGACTTTGTGTAAGATTGGTAGGATCTCTTCCTTAAATGTTTTATAGTATACACCCACCAGTGCAATCATCTGGGTTTGGAGTTTCCTTTGTGGGACAATTTTTGAGATAATGGATTCAATTTCTTAAACAGATATATGACTATTATTAGGTCCTATATCATCTCGTTTTCAGTTTTGAGTAGATGCATCCATTTCACATAAAGTGCTGAGTTAACTGGCATAAAGATGTTCACCACATTTTCTTATTATTTTAACAGGTAACCCATCTTTTGGTTCTGATTTTGATAATTTGTGAATTTGTGTTCTTTCTAGATAGACACAATCAATAAACTCTTAAGTTTTACTTATCTTTACATCTCTTTGACTTTGTTGTTCTTTCCTAGCTTAAGGCAGAATTTTAGGTCACTGATTATATTAATCTTCAGGTCTTGTGTATTTACAAATTTCTTTGTACCCACTGCATAAACTCTGTGTAAGTAAAGACTGACCTTGCCTAAAGCAGGTCTAGTATTAATCCCTAGTTCCTAGGAGATAACCACTAAAATCTTGAAAATTTCCCAAGTGATTGGAGTTGTCTCTGTTATTTACAGTGGGCCCTTCGGACCATACGGGAGTTTATGCTAATGAGATGGCTCATGGTGGACACTGTCTGCTCATCAACTGGGTCGTCTATCCCCAGGTTAACAACTTTTCAATATACTCCCCTAAACAGAGTGATTCTTTTATAACAGCCCTTGAATCAATTATCTGTTGGGTTAGTAATAGGAAATACTTCTTTAGTAGATACTCGGGCAACATCAAGTTTAAAACCCCATGTATTATTTTTTTTTATTTGACAGAGAGAGTCACAAGCAGGCACAGAGGCGGTGGGCGGGGGAAGCAGGCTCCCTGCTGAGCAGAGAGCCCGATGCGGGGCTCGAGCCCAGGACCCTGAAATCATGACCTGAGCAGAAGGCAGAGGCTTAACCCACTAAGCCACCCAGGCGCCCCAAGCCCCATGTATTATTAATCCAAATGGTTAAAGTGGTCAGTGATACATAACTCTGTGACTTTCAGCTTGAAACGGCATATAATGTTGCCATAGTGCCAAATCTAATACTTGGAAGTCATCCACTAAGATTCTTATTTGTATTTTTAGGAATCATACTATTTTAAACGCAGATCTGATGACACATCTATGATGGTAGTATTACTGCACTGCAACCTATAAATTAAATACTTAAAATACACAGAAAACTGTTCAACTAAAATTTAGGTGACGAAATTTATATCTTACCTAAGAAGTAGTAACTCTGACAAGATTTTAACTTGTTTCACCCTTAAATTGCTTAAAGCAAAATGGATTAAGATATGAAATGCATACTTTAGCTCAGTCTTGAGAACTATACAAAAGAACATGAGCCTTAAGTAAGAATGGGACAGAAAAAAATTATCTAAATCCAATGACTCAAGATGTAAACTTAATTCAAGTTAATTTTTTAAGATACTGAAATGTCAATTAAACACTGATACATAAATATAAAAGAGAACAGATCCAAAAGTGATTCCTCCAAATCTTGGTTACAGAGGATTTATTTTGACCTTCGTGAAAAAACACCTAGTCCTTATCTAGTTATTATGTTCACTTGTTAGGCACACAAGGATTCTTCTGCAACCTGCTAGTCTCAGATCTACTACAAATACAATTTAACATTCTAACATAAGAACTTTAATGTTCTCATGATTTTATAAGAATTATCTTTTAGGATTACAGTTATTATAGAGGTAAGAAATTCTAATGTTCGCTATATAATATATTTAAGTTCTTTTTAAAAGATTAAATCATATATCCCATTTAATTACCTATGACAGTAACTCCAGGAGTTACTAATTTTAGTGCTTTTTAAAGTATGGGCACAGTAGTATCAATTTGGTTAATTTTTTTATGCTGAACAAGTTAGCATCTCTAATAGAAATTTCTTCAGCTAAAGAGGTGAACTCTCAAAGAATTCTGATATTTATTTCTATGATGTTTATGGCATTTCCCTACTCACCTTTTTTAGATGGCTTGGGTGGTACAACTGGGCCAGGTTCTATGTTGTCATAAAAATTATTCATGGCTTTTGGATCAAAGTTTCCTATAAAGAAAATAAAATCACCATGCATTTAAGGCTTTCTCCTATTTGACTTTTTTGTTTAAAAATGTATAGAAATAAAATAGCTAAAATGGGCAACTGTGTTCTAGGGTTTCAAAACTCCTATCACCTTCCCACTGAAAATGTTTTTCTTGATCACTGTGAGAAAAGACTGCAAGCAAACTACCACATCAGTGTTGGTCTATAAACTATCACTTGAAGGAATATTTTTCTAACTGGCAAAGCTAGTCTCTTTCAGCAGGATTATGTATGTGGCACACTTAGGTAGGTAAATGAGTAAGAGAAATTAAAGGAAGGCTAAACTATTTTCTAGTGTTTCCTTCATTTAATTCATAATTTATCTTAAAAAGTTATCCATTATGAATTTAACAGTGGAAGAAGTCAAACATACAAATTTACAAAGACGAATGAAGTCATAATAGCAGCAGCTCACAGATTTCAAGAAATGGAGAATACTGAATGTGGTCTACAGATTTAACAAAGATGATAAGGTGCCAATTTCAGAATAATAAATACAATGATCCCTGAGAGTTTTGTCTTGCCACAAAATTTTCAACTCTCTTAAAAAGTTCACTCCCTGGCCTTGTGCCGATTTCAGTCCCAACTCCTGCCATGATGGCTCCAAGGTGGATTCTGATACAGTGGCAACCTTAGGTCCTACCTTCACTTCTGTGAACCCATCACTGTAACTGGCTTGTTCTGCACAATTCCAATTAAGCACTGTAACTATGCATGCTTACTAACAGTTCAAATATATTAGATGTTTTGATTTCTAGACATTATTCTCTCCAAAGTTTCCCTCACCAAAACCAACAATAAACCTGCTTTTCAGCAATCCAAATAATGATCTGCATCTAGATCCATTCTCTCACTTCAAATTCACGTTGGCATTCAGTATAAAATTTTTCCAGAGTGTGGAAGAGTAGAATTCAGTATAAAATGGACATATTTGCACCCCTTATGAAAGGAGATTTAGAAATACTTAAGCACCAAAAAGAGCTCTTTGTTGCCCAATGGAGACCAAAAACACAGCTCTTTGCTTATAAAACTTTAATAGTGGTTCCTGTCCAGGTCCTATTACAAATGCTTTTAACCATTTGGAAGATAATGAAAGCACAATGCTCTAAGATGTTGCATATGTATTTTTTCAATTACTTAAGTTACAGCTGATGTTTTAATTTCTAGATCTCCTAAGGCTTACTATAAATACTCTAACTGGTTGTTTGTGTGTTGTGCTTTAAAAAGCACCCAAGCAAAAACTGATGCAGTCTCCCAATATACTAACAATAATCTGTATCACCCAGATATAACACAGAGCTCCACTGCTTCAAGCTACGAGTCTGTAAAGGGACTACTCTGTGAAATGCCCAGGCTGCTCAACTTTCATATTCAAATTTGCTTCTATTCAGATTGCTCCAGTATCTTTTAGGGTCCCAGGCTTCTACTATTAAAGTTAGCCCATTGCCATTTTTAGTTGAGATTTATTATATACTCTCAAAATAGAGTAGAAGCTCCCTTAGCTGCCATAACTGAAAACAATAAGTGGTGGTAATGGAGAGGCTGATTGAAACAGACCTTTTAAGAAAAATTACTTGTCAACTTCAAAGCTGGATGAAGACTTTTTTTTTTTCACCACGTGTCCACTGAAGTTCTATACTGTCCTTCTTACATAAACATCCATGATGAGTTACAGAGGAAGTAGGAAACTTTTTCTTATGTAAAGGTGCAGAAAATCAGCATTTCACACTGTGTGGACCTGTAATTCAATCTGCTGCAAGCCCCCAATGGTGCTGGTGAAGCACAAAAGCAGCCCCAGACAATATGTGAACAAATGGAGGTGACTACATTTGACTACAGCTACAAAAAGAACCAGCAGGCTAGTTTGCTGAACCCTAAAGTTCTACAATTTTGTATTGTTTTGAGTAAGAAAACAGAATCCTCTTAGATTTTTGTGATTTATCCCCTGAACCCTTTGCTCACACCACCCCCCAACCGTGCTTTTTTGTTGTTGTTTTTAAAGTAATTGGCCTTTGGGGTTTTTTTTGTAGAAAGAACAGCTCCTCCTGCATTCTTGTCAGCTTAATAAACATCAAATTACAGAAGCAGAGTAACTGGCATGCGCAAGTTAGGGAACAGGTACAACAAACTCTCACTGAGCAGACCATTCAATCGCTAGGAGTGACAGTACTTGAACATGCCAGTACGTGGTCCCCTAGTCAGCAGTGAGCAGCAGCTGCGGACAGGTCAGAGTATTGTACGGGGGAAATAAAGAACATCTCTAACCTACTGAGCTTGGTAAGTGAAAGCTAAGAGAACTTCTACTGTAGTACAAGTCTATAAGAGAACCAAAACAAAACAAAACAAAAACAAAAACAAAAACAAAAAAAAGCCAAAAAAAAAAAAAAACCCATACTCCAAAAAGTCTGAGATACAGCTGGATGTTTTCATATGATAAAAAATGGCATATGGAATTTACTTTAAAAGTGAGAAATCTGGTGTTCTGGTATGTGACTCCCTATTTTAACAGATACTTCTGATGATTACCATAACATCAATCTAGGAAGTTTTATAGTTAAGACGCATCAATACAAAATATTCACAGTAAATGACCAGAACAAGAAAAATGCGGAGTAACCACTTAGAGCAGTCTAAATGACAAGAACTTAATGATGGAATTGCCAAAGTAAAACTGTTCTTGATCTCCCAAATCTATGACCATGGGGTGGAAGGATCTCTTGAGTAGAATTATAATGGATAAAAACTATCTCTTAAATCTGTAAAACCAAAAATGATGGCTATTTAGCAGCTTAAAACACACTATTACTTATGGTTTACCAAATAATCAAGTCTATACCTCTAGATTGAAGGAGGTCAACTTCTTTCAGTGTACAGTCAACATTTATCTGGAGTTGTCTGTTCATGCTTCTCAATCTTGTCATTTCCTCAGGCTAGTAAGAAAGGACCCAAAATAGCAATTGTGGGAAAGTCATTATCAAGCCCAACATTTAAGAACTGCTATTCATATTAATAGTTCTGATTGGTCATTACCAACAATATGGCCTTAGTCCATAAGAGGGCATGTTTAAGAAGTCCTAAACATTTAAAGGAACAGTCAGGTAAAATGGGGACATCGGTATGGCCACATAAACACAAAATCTGCATAAAACGTGGCAAGCTACAGTACTAGACTATGTTTTATCATACAAAATACCATTTTAACCACAGAGTACTAAAAATAATTTACTTCTATGCTTTCATGGTAAGGGAAACTATGAGAATCAATCTGTAAAACAAGCAATGTCCATGATTTTAGTGCTGTCCAGACTTGAGAAAACAACAATACTAAGTATCAGGCACTGTGTTTACCAGAGGTCTCTTTCTTTCCTCAAAACATCTTTCAGGCAAGTACTAATATAATTGCTAATTTATAAATGAGGAAGCTGATGCACCCACAGTGCATATAATTTTCCCAAGGTTTTATAAAACACAATGATTGGTAAAACCAGGATTTAGATCAAACAATCTATTACATGAAAAGTTCACAAACAAATGGATACCATTCTTCCTCCATATTTGTTTCCTTCTTTTTGACTTAGAGCCTGGTTTACCTATTCTTCGGCCTTTGAGGGGCACACATGAGACATCGAAATGTACAGAATGCCCTCTTCTTCAATTAAATAAAGTTTTTTGGAAGTCTTTACATCCCCGGACCTTCTAGATTTACTATTTATATATACATATATATATATATGTATATATATATACACACACACACACACACACACACACATACACACACACAGTAACAAGCAAAATTCGAGTCTGAATTCCAGAGGCAGGGATACTGAAGCTTTCAGCACAGCCCAGATATTAACTCAGTTAGTTACTAATGTGCTTTCAACTACATGAAGTAAAAAATAAATATCTGCTGTGACAGAATAAAATCCTCTTCCGTTAAAAACCTTTATTTATCTACAAACTATGTTAGTATAAGAGCAAAGAAAAAGGAGTAAAAAGGTTCTTAATTCACAATAATGCAAGCTCTTATGCTGTTAGGACATGTTATCAGAATAAATGGGACTGCCCCTTGCATTACTAAGTATGAAACATTTAAAATATGTGATAGAATACAGTAAGAGCTACAATCGCTTAGAATGCTATGAGAATACAAAAAAAGTCATTTAGAACTATTTATTAGGGATTGCTTTCCTTTTTCCTATCTGCAAAAGTATGGGACATTACCAAGTAAAATGCTTACACCTTGTCTACCAGGCAACATTAAAAGGGTTTAAAATATACCTGAGCATTTATACTAAAAATAAAGCACTTGTCCAGGGGTTTCAAAGATGGCTACTGTTTTCCTAGGAATATGTAAAAGAACTCATTCTTTGTAGAATCACAATGGAAAAATTCAGGACCTAAAAGAGTTGCTTCTTCCTATGTATGGAGGGGGTGTGTTGGCCACAGTGGTCATAAAGAGTGAAGCTCCTTAGCTAAGTATGGAAGTACCGTAATACACTTTATAGTCTAGAGGCTATAGCACATTTGCTTATAACAAGAGATCTACTCAACAAAGTCATTTCCAAAGACAAGAGAACCACTCCAATTCACTAAAAGAATGGTATACTTGTAAGATTCTTATGTCCTTTTTCATAGTTTCTGATTAAACCAAGGTCAAAAAAAAATCTGAAAAGTCAGTACCATTCGCCAAAAAATACACTGTCTTTTCAGGGAGGAGGGTTTTCAAGATTGGCTGTAATTTAGAGCTGTTTGTAAAAGAGCTGACATTTCAAAGTGAAAAACTCTTAGGCTTTTTCCAAAAGATGGCAAAACTACCTTAAGTCAACTGAGCACTTGAAGAAGTTGTATCACAGAGACCCAGTCGAAGATCACTGTTGTTTGGTGGCTTGGCCCTAATTATGCATCTGAGACTAACAAACATCGGTTATTCCAGAAACCCATTTAGAACAAGACAAATGACAGGAAAAACTTGACTAAGGGGGTAAATGGCATCTCTCGCCTTAATCCAACCTTAATCTTTCAAGGTGTAACTTAAATTTCCCTCTCCGCCATGAAACTGTCTCATCTTTGAACCCTTTCAGCAAAAAGCTAACATTTCTATCTCAAAACACTGAAAGTACTTAATACCCTTAAACTGGCCAACATTTCTGATTTAATGCCAATTTACACGATCTCTTCTCTCTCTCACACAAACACGTATCGGTTCACAGACACACATTTATCCTTTCACATAAAGATCTCTTTATGAGATGACCTCTTCGACAGCACTTAACAGTGCTTTGCAAACTGCAGATTAGGGCGATCTTCCACTTCTGCCCTCCTTAGGTTATGGCACTGGTGCTCTGAGCTTCTACAGCTGGCAACAAATATGCATTTCAGTCTCCTGAGGCACGCACATTTTTAAATACACTGCTTGATAAAGAAATGTTAAAACCTGAAGGTAGAAATATGTGCTTAGTAGCAAAAAAATAGTCCATTCTCTATCATATAATCCTACACGTGAGTGGGACAAAGATAAAGACAGCCATTTTACTGAGCACCTAATTCCATACCAGGCACCTTACACATACTGTTTTTATCTTGACAACAATATTAAAATATATTTAACAGAATTCCCTTTTATAGATAGGGAAAATCAGATGCAGATAACTTAGATCTAGTCAGTGATTGCCAGAACTATTCTGCCTCCAGTGGTAGCATGAGACATATGAGCACTATGTGAGCACTTTTTTTTTATGATTTATTTATTTTGGGGGGCACCTGGGTGGCTCAGTGGGTTAAGCCTCTGCCTTTGGCTCAGGTCATGGTCTCAGGGTCCTGGGATCGAGCCCCACATCAGGCTCTCTGCTCAGCGGGGAGCCTGCTTCACATTCTCTCTTGGCCTGCCTCTCTGCCTACTTGTGATTTCTCTCTCTTTAAAATCTTTAAAAAAGATTTTAAAAAAATCTTTAAAAAAAGATTTATTTATTTTAGAGAGCGCAAGTGAGAGAGATTGGGGGAAAGGGGACAAGGGAGAAGAAGAAAAATAATCTCCAGCACACTCCTCAGTAAGCATGGAGCACAATGTGGGGCTTGATTCCATGACCCTGAGATCATGACTTGAGCAGAAATGAAAATTCGGCTGCTTAACTGACTGAGCCACCCAGGCGCCCCTTATGTGGGCAGTCTTTACAAGGATGTCATGGTGACTCGAATGAGCCTCTATCAACAAAAGGGAATTCTGACAAAATGCTTTACTTCTGGATTAATTTCCTACATAATATACATACATTATGCATATTCCTGAAGTTAAATCAAAATTTTGCAAAATGGTTCAGGGGTGTGTGTGTGTGTGTGTGTGTGTGTGTGTGTGTATCTTAAATAGGATTTTCCAGTGTTGTCCAACCAACACTGGTAAGAATACTTACTATTTGTTGGGGATTACATAAATTGATTATGTATAATATTATTTAATCCCATGAGATGGGCACTCAAAGATATTACAGGTAAGAATACAAGCAGAGAAAGTTACTTCTCCAAGGATATATGAGTAGCAGGAGGAGAAGTCAAATTCACACCTGATAGAGAGGCACTGTCTGAACTTCCATGTAGAATTGTCCCTCAGCCATGCATTGCTAATAGTCCTTCACTCTAGGCCTGGCAGCAGAAACACAAGGCAATCAAACAAATTTCTCATCTCTCAAATATTTTCAGCAATATGGGCTACCAATTTCTGAAGCTGGGTGATGGCTACACAAGGGGTTCATTCTACTTTTTCTTTTTTTCTTTTTTAAGTAACTCATCAATAAAAATGCTCATCTAAAATCTGGATTTTTTTGAAGCACTAACCTATGTTGCCTTTGACAGTTCTCTACTTTCCAACACAACAACAAAAACCAATAGGGTTCATTTCAGCAGGAATCACCACACAGCAAGAAGTTACTAAACAAAACTTATTTAGTTATGTTAGGGAAATGACTTTTATGTTAACAAAATCTGCTCATGCTCCATAAGTACCTAAAAGACTCCAAAGTGCCCAACCATCAGGATAGATTCTTCCGTGGGTTATGTTCTTCAATACCTCCCCCAATCGGAGAATTCAATTAAGATTTCAAGTGGAGAAAACACTAAGAAATGTATTACCTTTCAGTTAAAGAGGGCTTTATAATTTTCTAAGTGCTTTAAGTAAAACCCTCCCTCCTTCTTACTTCTAATACTGACTAAGGAATTTCGTCAGCATTAGAAAAAATTTCATTAAATTACTAAATATGCCTCTTTATTAATAATTTCCTTCTGAAAAATTCCACTGGTTCCCCATTACCAGAAGAATGAAGTTCAAACACCTCACCCTCAAGGTCTAAACCACAACTGACAGATGCACATTTACTTGTTAGGACACCAGAAATCTCAGCTTAAGTGTAAGACCTGTATTTGCTGCCTCCTGAAAGTCTGTCTCTGTCTTAACTTCACACTTTTGTTCCTTAATTTTCTTTCCCTCTTTTCTCTTTTGTTTTCCCTTCTAAAATGCCCTCCCCTTTCCTCTCTGCCTCTACAGCAACACTATACTGTGTAGACCAGTGGGTCCTCACCCTTTTCCCCTCCATTCTATTAACCTTAACAAAAATCAGATGGAGACTGGAGACATGCTTCCAGACTGCACACGACTTCAGGAGTTCACAGGTTGCCTTTGCAGCCATGACCTTCCATTAAAAACCTATCTATGAAGGCAGAGCTGCAGACATGCTGCTCTTTTCCAAACCTGTAAATGCTGAGAAATTACTCTCCGCTGAAAGAGATCAGGAAAATAAGGAATGGCTCCAAGGACAAAGTAAAGAGTAAGGTGAAGCCCTGAAGCATACACAGGACTTTGCCATGAAGAGCTTCAGAAGGGCATTCCAGCAGAAGTGCAATGAGTACATACACAGACTAGTTGACGTACGAGTCCTCTCATTACCTGTGAGCATTACCAGCACCTACCACACCGAATTCTAAGTATCTGTCCACGGGTCTATTTCTCTCGCTAGCACATATGCACCAAGCACCTAGCTTAGTGCATATATACAGACCACATGCATAAACTCAACAAGGGCTGCTGCACGAATGAATGTCAGATCACAGAAAGCTTGTACTTTCGTCACAAGATTCTGGGAGACTGGTTTCAAACCATTCTGAATAGTTTAACATTTTTTAGAACTCATAAACAGTACTTAAAATGTTAAGAATATATTATCCAAATCTTTTCATTAGGGCAGTTACTATTAGGACCGCTGTCAATATGGTTACCTTAGTTCCTACCTTATTTACACTTAACAAAATTGCTCTGCCTTGTAATGCTCTATGGTGCACACTTTCCCAGATTCATATTGACACTGTTCTAATGCATTTGAATCAACGTACTTAAGAAAATAACTTTTAAATCTTTGGAATTTATATGTATAGTATATGCTTAAAAGAATAAAATGAACAGATGAGAAAAAAATATAAAATGCTTGGGGAGGGTGTACTTCTCTATTTTGACAGAGAGAGCAATTCATAGTAAATGAGATGCCATACCTTCGTTAGAAAGTCAGTCATTTGAAAATACTGATGAACCTATGGAATTCATACATGTGAGAATAAATAAAAGCACCGAATTATTCTGAAGAGAACAAGTGAAGGCAAAAGTCTTTCATCTATTGTTTAAAAAATGGAAAGGCCCTGTCAGGAACAGAACATCAAAGAACAACACATGCCCCAGACAGCCATCACGCCCATCTTCCTGGTCACACAGGCCAACAGAGGACTTACCGTGGGGATTGCAGTGGTGCAGCTGACCCTTCGGAGCCGTCTCTGCATCAGGTCATGCTCCATCCCGTTCACTTCAGCCTTCAACCGCTCTAGCTCCTCTTTCTCAAGTTTCAACTGCTTTGCTAACCTCTCCATCCTTGCTCGCTGATGTAACAGCAAGGCTATAGTGTTACAGACAGAGTCATTGCAGAGGGTAACATTGAATAAGTGACTGGGAATTTTCTATATGCACTGCTAGTGCATAAAATACTCAAAAGAAACCCTGTCTTCCATTCTGAGTTGGCATTTACTCTTGTGTCTTGCTATTGCTATTTGGCTTTAATTTGGCTCTTGGAATTCCTGCCAAAATGACATCATCCGTATGTCCATCTTGCTCTGTTGACCTTCGTTTCCTTAAGATTGTCTTTTTAACTATACCTGTGTGGTTCTTAAACAGGTTCAATATCAGGCATACTGAACTACAATCATAATTACTACTCCTCTTACACAATGAAAGAATATTAAATTCTCAGATACCTTGAAATCTGGATAGACTTTTTAAAAATTCTGTCCTCCCTTTAATTAGGTCCACTATTAACTAATCCAACATTAGCCTTCATCACCAATCCCACTTATAAATATATATCACTTATAAATGTTACACTCTCTAGGCCAGTCTCATTAGAAAAGATTCAAATTCCTTAACCTTGATAAACATTAGCCCACCCATTATGAATCTCCAATTCTGTAGTTTGTTTTTTGACAGTATCAATTTCAGTTGTCTATGTTTTTGTCCCAGTGAATGTTCTTCCTAAAAACAGCCTTATGAGGTCACTATTTTCAAATTTTAAAACAAAGCCTATAGAGAACTCTGAAGCACTATTTTTGTCTCAGGCTATTCTTGGTAGCAATGCTACTGTGAACTATTTAATAAATACTAACCATTTCATTAAAACTAAACAGCTAATATAAATTTATTTTGAAAAAAGCCACCTCACCACAAAGATTAAATTTCATAAAAGGGCTAAAATTACCTTGTGTATAGGCATAGTCATCTGATCCAGAACTAGAACTCCTCTGGTATTTATGGCTTCCCTTTTCTCCCCCAGAGCCTGGTACCACTGAAATGGGCTGAATAGGTTCTGGGGCTGCAGAACGTTCTTCTTGGTCCACTAAATTTAAAAGATTTTCAGTCGTCGCTCGACCTACAGTAATTTTAAAAACGGTAGTTGGGTTTGGTATCACTCGAGGAGATGGTGTTGGAGCACATGAAGGTCCAGTTGGCTGTGTATAAGTAATATACACAGGATTAACATTAAATGGAGGTTTTGGTTGACTGGATATTCCTCTTGAAGGAGAACTTGAAGGTGGCGTGGTGGCTGTGTACAGTGAGTGCTGATTCCGTGGAGATGGTTGATTACTGATAGGTGAAGGACTCCTGTTCATTGCTGTCCCAGGTCTTTGAGAGGGTTCTACTGTAATTTCTATCTTCTTCATGGATCCTTTGGGTAAGCTAGATGTTGTGTATGGGAGATAGGCTACTGAATGGCTTCCCTGCTTCTGATAGCTGGGAGGTCCTTGTTGATATGGATGCGGTGGAGTAGTTGAAGGACTAGGGGGCATAAAGACGTGGGAACTTGGGTGGCCCAACTGGGAAGGCTGCACCTGATGCTGTGGAGAGCTGAAGGGTGAAGGACACTGAGAAGGAGGTGGCGAATGGTAAGTGGGTTGAGGAATCTGCTGTTGTTTGGGAGAATACTGAGAAGGTTGATAGTTCTGTTGATGTGGATAAACAGGTAAAGGACGTTGGCTATAATGAGGCACTGGGCCCTGTGGTGAGGACTGCCATGGTGTAGTCTGAGGAGTTTGTCTTCCTGATGAACTCTGAGATGTCTGTCTAATATAAATAGAACCAGGAGACCCATAGAGATTGCTTGGAATTTGTGGAAGAATTTGTAAAGCTCTTGGTACAGTCTGTCCAGAAGGGAGGTTCTGGGACACTGTAACAGTAATCGGATTTGTACTATACCGAGGTATGTGCATGTACGAAGGAGGTGGCGGCGAAGGCCCTTGCATAGCAGACGGATTCATTCCTGTAGGCATGGAAGATGGCTGCTGAGGTGGCTGTGAAGGAGGAGTAGCTGCACTTCTGTTCTGTTCATTCATAAAAAATGGATTGTAGTTCGGAGTAGCAGCCACAACAGCTGGAGCAGAGTGTGGTTCCTGAACTAAACATATCAGCTGTTTACTCGCTGCATGCTGTGGATCAATATGTCCATCACTTGAGCTGTGTACCAGTGTTCGACCCCCATTAAGTTGTGCCCCATCTCCTGGGTGGTAGCTACTCGGAGAATGGATACCCAGATTAATATGCAAAAGGCGATTTCTATTCATCCTGTTGTCATCTGGACTGTGGTATTCCATATATAAGTATTTGCTACTCTCCTGGGAGAGGGCTCGGCAACAGGCTTCAAGATTGTTGTTGTTCTAGGGGAGAAAAGTGGTAACATTAACAATGACAAAATGAACTAATCCTAAAAGAAGTCAAGCATTGCAGGTTATGCAAATACGACTGTCATAAAATAAGTAGAAAATGGCATTTTAAGCACAAACAGCTTCAGAGTCATCTACCCTGTCAAGGAGATCCCAAACAATTCATACTGTTTCACAGACATTTAGTTCCTATGACTAGTACTCCCGCTACTACTACAGAAATGGAAAGCACCCACTAATGAACACTGTGACTCAACTCCACGTTGTCGGAGTCCAAATCCAGGACTCACTTTAGGTCTGATGCTTCTCAACAAACTAACATGTTGGGCCAATCTTGGATTCAGCAGAACTGCTCAGAACACACCAGTTTAAAACCAGAAAACATGAAAATAGTCATGCTTTAGTTTTTGAAAGGTACTGGAACCACAAAAGGAGAAAAATGATAATAAAATTCCTAGAGTCAAAAAAAAAAATAAAAAAATAAAATAAAATTCCTAGAGTCAAAACAATAAAAATTCTAAAGCAGCCTTTTCTTTTCACCAAATTTATCCCTATATAACTTCAACTATCCTTAGTAAAGATGAAGCTAACCAAAGAAATCAGTAAAAACAAGCACACATTTTTGAACTATGGTTCCAGAACTGCCAAAGTTAAGGCTATTTAACAGAAAACCAAGTCTCAACTGCCTCAATGAAATTCATTCACACTCCCACAGACACAACATTTTCTACCCACTGAAAAGTAGCTTGGTCAACTTTCACAATCATTGTAGGATCTGAATTTTTTGAGTCACTAGACACACCCTCAAATATGGTAATACCAAAGTGACATTTTAGACACTCTGACAATAATGTAACTAATGAAGGAGGTTCGTCTTTTTTTAATTTGAAAATATAAGGTAGTTTTCCATTAAAATACAAAATTCTCAACTATTTTATTAGCCTAAAGCACTATTATCCATTGCCTTTGGAATAATTAAATTTCTCAATTTCTATGACTTTCTCTGTAGTTCATAAATACACAGATATGCACATATATACCTACTACTGTATTCTGATTTTAGGAAAAAGCACATTTTATACAAAAATGAAATCAAACACTTTTACTTCTGCTGAGAGCAAATAAGGTTAAACCTAAAACAGAACATACAATGCTGTAATTTTAGAGCTGGAAACTTTTCGGGTTCATCTATTCCAACTCAACTCATTTACAGATGAGGAAAGAGATACATGGCTTGAGAACAAGCACTTAACTAGTTAACAGGAGAGCCAGTTCTAGATTCTCGGTCTCCTAACTCCCTAATTTCAAGGGAGAGGATATTAGGCCAAAAGTAAATAACTAATTAAAGCTTCATGAAGTAAACAAAGACTCAGTTAAACAAACCTTTGCAAAATGAATTCTCAAAAATTTAAAGAACTGGCTTCATCAAAAGTCCATACATAACTTTTATCTATTTCCTTATATAAAATTCTGAGCCATAGAGAAAAGTAATTGTTGAAATTTAAGAAGAAAATTATTTTTTTAAAAAAAGAAGAAAATTGTTAAAACTCAAGAGTATGGCATTTTTAAAAATCCTGTTTGAAAATCACTGTGCTCAAGAGATGAGAAGCTCAGTATTAAGCAAATTTGGATCCAAAGGATTCAAACTGATTGCCTACTAGAAAATGTCAATGACAGGTATCTGAAAGAAAAGAATATGAAAAGTGAAAATAAAGTATGTCTGCAAATGGACTAAAAGGAGAACAAAAATTAGCCCATTTTAGGAGCGCCTGGGTGGCTCAGTGGGTTAAAGCCTCTGCCTTCGCCTCAGGTCATGATCCCAGGATCTTGGGATCAAGCCCTGCAATCAGGCTCCCTGCTTGGAAGGGAACCTGCCCACCCCCCCTCTCTGCCTGCCACTCTGCCTACTTGTGATTTCTCTCTGTCAAATAAATAAATAAAATTTTTAAAAATTAGCCCATTTATATGAAACCTAAAGCAGTCGTGGATACTTCACTATCTGACAACTGTAGTAATGCTGCTGAAATTTCATGTTTTCTACAGTGAATTAGGGAGCCTGAACAGTAGTATCCTCACAGAAGGACCCAAATTCACAATGATACAAAGTTGACTTGTCAGCCTATTCAAATGCAAGTCTACAGTGACAAGGTAAGTAAATATTCCTATGAAGAAAAAATTTAAAAAAGATTTCTTTACAAAATCATTTTTAAAGGAATACCACCGAAACAGATTCAAATGTGATCTTTAACCTGCAGAATGCCTTCAAAGAAAAAAAAGGATACAAAATTTATCAAATAGTAAATACAAATAAATAAATCAAAATTACTTAGTTGGATAAAGAGGTGAGAACTATTTTTTCTTTCTTTTCCTTTTTTTTTTTTTAAAGTAGGCTCCATGTCCAATATGAGGCTTGAACTTACGACCCTGAGATCAAGAGCTGGATGCTCTAAGGACTGAGCCAGCCAAGTGCCCTAAGAGGTCAGAATTAAAACAAACAAAGAAAAACCATACATAAACTCTTGAAAAGACCTAGGCAAAAAAGCATCATAGTCCTAAAAAGTGACCCTAACAGAGAGAGAGGCTTTAAGACTTGTATATTAAATGTCAACTACTGAGTCTTTAAATGTAAACAGCAAAACTTTTCAGTGACACTCAAAGTTAAGTCTCTATCCCAAAAGACTCTTATTAATCCCAAAGGAACAAGGAAGAGGAAGACTTGGGTCAATGTCAATTAGCAATAAATGTTCATTAAGCTGAATTTAAAGTTCATTCCTTCAGTTTAGTGTGATTATGACACTAAGCCATGAAAAAATACAAGTGATGAAAGGATAAATTAAATTTGAAAAAACAGGGGCACCTGGGTGGCTCAGTGGGTTAAAGCCTCTGCTTTCAGCTCAGGTCCTGATCCCAGGGTCCTGGGATCAAGCCCCGCATTGCATCGGGCTCTCGGCTCAGCGGGGAGCCTGCTTCCCTTCCTCTCTCTCTGCCTGCCTCTCTGCCTACTTGTGATCTCTATCAAATAAATAAATAAAAACCTTTAAAAAACTAAATTTGAAAAAACAAAGAGTTGGGGGATAGGTGGTGAGGATAGGTAAGGAAGGTGATTGCTAGGAAATGGTTTTAATTAGAAGCCTCACTCATGCTTGGTTTTACTCCATTGGGAAGCACCTTTGCTCTACCAGAGACCAAGTAAAGGATGGAAATTCACAGTGGAAATGTGTGTTGGAAAAAACAAAAGCAAGCTATAATACAAAAACCGTAACCCCAAAGGCCTAAATGTAGTAGAAGGGCTAGGAAGCACCTCTTTTACCACAATTGTTCTGTGAGTCTCTATTTGCAATTAAACTCCACAGTATACAGGCTTAGGTGATAAGCTGAGCCACTCACACTGCAGTAAGGCAGAGTCTGCATATGATGCAGTAAGGTAGAATTCGAACTGACAACGTGTGAGGAAGTCCAGTGGACAAAGTACTGTACCCAAAAGTGAACCAAAGAGGGTAATGCTGTAACCCAAAACACATGGAGATCCTGTGAAGGATGATGCAAAATTCAACAAGGGGAGCATTAGGCCGGTTTCTCTCTTGTCCCTTGAATGGGAAAACACATTCTATCCAATATTAAAGATATATTTCAATAAAAGACAACAAAATCAAAGAAATATGATTAAACTAGACAAAGTGGCCTTACACTTAAAATTACCTGTTAGTAAGCATTTATTAACTAGAAAAACAGTAAGAAAGGGACTGGACTCTCTATAGACTTTAAAAAACTGGCTCAAAAGTATAGCCAAAAAATTATAGTGATAAATCTGAGATTCAAAATTCAAATCTAAGGATCTGGGGGAGTGATCAAACAACTCCAAAACTGTAAGAGGTGGAGTCTGAACATAATCAGTTTTTGTTTTGCTACAGGCTTTTTTCTTCCCCTCTAAATCAGTGGTTCTCAGTGGGGTAGGTTTTGCCTCCCATAAGACATTTAGCAATGTCGTGGAGACATTTTTGGTTGTCACAACTGCAAGAGTGCTATTGGCATCTAGTGGTAGAGACCAGGAATGCTGCTAAACAGCCTACAACGTACAGGGCAGGGCCCCACAACAAAGATAACCCAGCCCAAAATGTCAATAGCACCAAGGCTGAGAATTCCTGCTCTAAATACCTCCCACTGACCTCCACAAAGACAAGAAACCTTAAGGAGAACTGTAGCTTAATATCACTATCATTGCTGGGTAATCTACCTGTAACATGCACTGAGACACAACACCCTCTGGAATCTCCGGGAAACGCTGTCGGAGGTCGTGGAGAACCTGCATGTCAAGCTGTGGAGTGCTATGCGCCATGCCAGAACAAATAGTGGTCAAGTGTCTCTTAGGAAATTGACGCTAACCAGCTTTCCAATAGTAGTGATCTTCCAACACCGCATTCATTTTCTATTAAAAGAAATCAAAGTTAATCACTGTGTTGTCCACCTAAAACTCTTGTAACATTGTGTGTCAACAATACTTCAATAAAATATGGTTGAATTTAATTACATATTTCACTTCAGTCAAATAGCAATGGTCACTATGTTAAAATGGTGAGTCGTAAAATTGACAAACTCAATTTAGCCAGACTTTTCTGATATAATATAGCAAATCACTGGTTTAGAAACAAAAAAAGCCAAAAACATCCCCAAAACTTCAGTTTCATTTTAATGCTTAAAAAAAATAAAGCACCAGCTAGATTAAAACTACAGAGTATTACAATTTTGGCAACCTTATCTCGCTAGCCTTGAGAAATGCTACTTGTGTATAATCACTCAGGTTTTCCCAAGGACTATCACATCACTCCCCAGAGCAGAGTAATCATTTTGATGTCTAAAGTAGTAAGAAAACAAGGATCTGATAATAACGCCACAAAGCATTACCTGTCCTGTCTGTTTTACATTCTACTTGTACTTTGAGACCAAAAGATTTGGATTTGAAGTATGAGTAAAGGAAACCCAGTGTCTAAAGGAAATAACTTGGCAAACGCAAATGGAAATGTAGACTCCTTTGTTTTTAATGATGATGCTTTGCGGGAGGGTGTGGGGGGACGGGCTAAATGAGTAATGGGCATTAAGGAAGGCACTTGTGATGAGCACTGGTGTTGTATGTAAGTGATGGATCACTAAATTCTACTCCTGAAACCAATACTACACTACATGTTAACTAACTTGAATTTAAATAAAATCTTGGAAGAAAAAATTAACTAAAAAGACGCTGCTGCTGGCCCATCATCAGCCAGACCTAAACAGCTGGGCTTTCACTTATTTCTGATGCCACTGGCAGAGGTGCTACAATGGCAGGATTTAAGGGTACAGTTTGAGTGGAGAAAATTAACATCCAATCTCACTGGCACTACTCAAGCTGAGCAACCATATATAAAAAGGCAACTAGTGAAATAATAATTCATAAATTAACTGGCAGCATCAAGATTCAATGAACTGATACACGTTTTAATACAGTTGACCTCTGAATGACACAGGGGTTATGGGCACCAACCCCATGGCAGTCAAAAATCCATATTTAACTTTTTTTTAATATTTTATTTATTTAACAGACAGACATCACAAGTAGGCAGAGAGGCAGGCAGAGAGAGAGGGGGGAAGCAGGATCCCTGCCAAGCAGAGAGCCGGATGCTGGGCTCGATCCCAGGACCCTGGGATCATGAACTGAGCCAAAGGCAGAGGCTTAACCCACTGAGCCACCCAGGTGCCCCCGTATTTAACTTTTGACTCCCCCAAAAACTTAACTACTAATAGCCGACTGCTGATCTTACTGATAACATAAACAGTCATATTAATCATATTAATCATTAATAACATATTAATCAATATGTACTTTGTATTGGAAATGACATATATACTGTACTCTTACAATAGAATAAAAACTAGAGAAAAAAATATTAAGAAAATCATAAGGAATAAAAAAATTTATAGCACTATTTATTTTAAAAAATCTGCATATAAGGGGCACCTGGATGGCTCAGTGGGTTAAGCCTCTGCCTTTGGCTCAGGTCATGATCTCAGGGTCCTGGGATCCGGTCCCACATCGGGCTCTCTGCTCAGCGGGGAGCCTGCTTCCCCCTCTCTCTCTGTGCCTCCCTCTCTGCCTACTTGTGATCTCTGTCAAATAAATAAGTAAATAAAATATTTTTTAAAAATCTGCATGTAAGTAGACCCATACAGTTTCAACTTATGTTGCTCAAGGGTTCAACTACATATATTTCCCTTTTTTTAAAAAGGGGAAAAACGTAGTGTATACCATACAATCCCACAATTTCTGCTCTGTTCACTCACTAGATGGTCAAATATTTTTAAGTATGCGAAGTAAACACCTGCATCATCTTAAGAGGCATGGAAACCACAATTTTAAGCTACATGGTCTAAAGCACACACATAAGGAAGGGCCATTCCACAGCAAATCTTCTTTATCTTGCAAATAAGCCCTGAAACTTTAAATCATGCCATTACTTGGGGGCAATGTAGAGAACTACATTCAGTATTTCAAAAATAAAAAATGTTCAGATGGGTCTAAGAAGGCAGTATAGGAAGACCCTGAACTTATCTCCTCCCATGGACACACCACATTTATGCCTATATATAGATCAATTCCTCCTGAAGAACGGGGGGCTGACTGAACACCTTCTGCACAATACAAGGTTAGAGGGACCTCAATCAGAACGGCAAGAGAAAGAGATGCATGGTAACAAGGGCAACCCCACCTTGACGCCACAAACTGCAACAATGGAAGGTATCATTGACAGATGCATGTGCAGATTCACCTGCCCAGGGCACAGAAAATAAGCTGCACTTTAAAGGGTAACCAGAGAGGTGCCTAGATGGCTCAATTGTTGGGAATCTGCTTTCGGGTCAGGCCATGATCCCGGGGTTCCTGGGATGGAGTTCCACTTCAGGCTCCCTGCTCTGCAGGGAGCCTGCTTCTCCCTCTCCCACTCCCCCTGCGTGTGCTTCCTCTCTCTGTCAAATAAATAATCTTTTTCTAAAAATAAATAAAATAAGCGGTAACTAGACTATAAGTGAAGGAAAACCATTTATTAACCCCAGAACATCCATCAAACAGGGGAGTAACTACAAGAACTCTCCCTGAGGTCAGAGGTGCTGGTGACTGCCACAGTTGACCTTCCCCCTCCCACGAGACAGAAGCAGGGACTGGGTGTCCTAGCAGCCTGCCACTTCGGCTAGTTCTGGGCTCCAAGCACACACCAGCTCCAGCCATCCAAGCAGGGTGGCCCCAGGGAAGCGCACAGCAGGGCACACCTCACCTATATCCAATACGGCTCCAGTAATATCACAAAGGAGGTACAGGGCAAAGCCCCCTGAGACACTTACATCCACGCCAGGTTGTGCTTCAGTTTTCCATTAGGGCAGCTGCACTGCGGAGTGCCCCAGGACCCGGAGACCCATGGATGACAGCCCCACCCATGGATTATAGCCCCACGCAGCCAGCTACCCAAACGTGTAAGGAACACACAGTCTACACAGGGGATGTGTCTACACAAGGCCACTCTTCTAAGACTGGGAGAGGCGGCTCTTTCACCTCATTCATAGAAATAAACACAGAAAATCAAATTTTAAAAAGGGACAGAGGAATATGCTTGTAAGACAAAATTTCAAGAAAATAACTAAACCAAAATGACATAAGCCATCTACCTGACAAATATTTCAAAGTAATGATCACAAAGTTGCTTGCCAGGCTTGAGAGAAGAGATGAATTCACTAAGAACTTCAACAAAAACACAATGATTTTTGGAAAAAAAAAATATGGGGCGCCTGGGTGGCTCAGGCATTAAGCATCTCCCTTCAGCTCAGGTCATGATCCCAGGGATCGAACCCCGTGTTGGGCTCCCTGCTCAGTAGGAAGTCTGTTCTCCTTCTCCCACTCCTCCTGCTTGTGTTCCCTCCCTGTCTCTGTCAAATAAATAAATAAATAAATAATTTTTTTAAAAAGTCAAAAAAAATTTTAAATCTGAGGTAAAGACTAAAATAACTGAAATAAAAAATATTCCTGGGACGCCTGGGTGGCTCAGTTGGTTAAGCGGCTGCCTTCGGCTCAGGTCATGATCCCAGCATCCTGGGATCGAGTCCCACATCGGGCTCCTTGCTTGGCGGGGAACCTGCTTCTCCCTCTGCCTCTGCCTGCCACTCTGTCTGCCTGTGCTCGCTCACTCTCTCTCCCTCTCTCTCTGACAAATAAATAAAATCTTTAAAAAAAATATTCCTGAAGTACTCAACAGGAGATTAAAGGATGCAGAAGAACAGAAGAGCACTCCAGAAAACAAGGAAGAAAAAACATTCAAGCTAAACACCAAAACAAAAAGGAATTTTTAAAAAATGAAAATGGTTAAGGGACCTCTGTGACAACATCACGCAAATTAACATTCCCAGGGTATGGATCTCAGAAGGAGCTATGAGAGAAAGGGGAAGAAATAATAGAAATAATAGCTGAAAACTTCCCTAACCTAGGGAATGAAAGAGACACCCAGGTTCAAGAAGCAGAGAGCCCCAAATAAGATGAACCCAAAAAAGGCCCAAACCAAAACACGTAATAATTAAAATGTCAAAGATTAAAGATAATGAGAAGATCTTACAAGCAGCAAGAGGAAACCAAACAGTTATCCACAACAAAAAAACCCATGAGGATATCAACTGATTTTTCAGCAGAAACTTTGCAGGCCAAAAGAAAGTGGCAAGATGTACTCAAAGTGCTGAAAGGACAAAACCAAAAACCAACAATCCTCTGCGCTACAAGGTTATCACATAAAATCAAAGGAAAGACAGAGTTACCCAGACAAACAAGTTAAAGGAGTTCATCACCACTGAACCAGCCTTATAAGAAATGCTAAAGGGACTTCTTTAAGTGGAAAAGAAAAGGCCATGACGAGAGGTAAGAAAACAATGAAAGGAAAAAATTTCCAGGGTAAAGGCAAACATGGTACATCAATCACTTACACTGTGAGTATGAAGGCTAAAAGACAACAACAGTAAAAATCATTTGTATCTAAAAAATTAAGGGAGTCACAAAATAAAAAGATGTAAAACATATAAAGGACGGATGGGAAAGTAAAAATGCAATTCTTTAGAATGTGACAGAACTTTAACAATCATCAACTTAATATAAACTGCTATATACTTAGGATGTTTTATATGAACCTCAAGGTAACTACAACACAAAAACCTCTAAGAGATACACCAAAAAATAAAAAGAAAGGAATCCAAGCATAAAAATAAAAGTCACCAATCATGAGGGAAGAGCAAGAGAATAAATAAACAGACAACTACAAAAGCTATCAGAAAAAATTAACAAATGACAATAAGTACATATATATAATAATTACCTTAAGTGTGAATGACCTAAATATTCTGATCAAAAGCCAC
>PISX010008566.1:44781-81235 GCA_004024625.1 Mellivora capensis
AAAAAAAAAACAGAAAAAAAAAGCCACAGGTTGACTGAATGCATTAAAAAAAAGACCCACCTACATGCTGCCTATGAGACTTAACTTCAGACAAAAAGACACATACAGACTGAAAATAAAGAGAAAAATATTCCATGCAAATGAAAGCCCCCCACAAAAAGCTTGTTTAGCAATACTTCTGAGACAAAATAAACTTTAAAACAAAGACTGTGAGGCATCTGGGTGGCTCAGTCAGTTAAGCGTCTGCTTTCGGCTCCAGTCATGATCATGGGATCCCCGCATTGGGCTCCCTGCTCAGCAGGGAGTTCACTTCTGCCCCTCCCTCTGCCCCTCTCCTCACCTCCCTGCTTGTGCTCTCTGCCCTCTTGGGCTCTTTCCCTCTTTAAAATAGATAAAATATTTTAAAAGATCATAATAAAATAAAGACTGAAACAAAAGACAAAGAAGAACATTATGTAATGATAAAAGGACCACTCCAACAAGAGAATTTTACAGTTGTAAATACACATCCAATATTAGGGAACCTAAATACATAAAAGAAATGTTAACAAACAAAAGGGGAGAAACAGAATAATACAATAATTCTAAGACACTTTAACATTCCACTTACATCAATGGATAGATCACTGACACAGAAAATCCATCAAGATACACAGGCTTGGGACGCCTGGGTGGCTCAGTTGGTTAAGCGGCTGCCTTTGGCTCAGGTCATGATCCCAGCATCCCGGGATCGAGTCCCACATCGGGCTCCTTGCTTGGCCGGGAACCTGCTTCTCCCTCTGCCTCTGCCTGCCACTCTGCCTGTGCTCGCTCGCTCTCTCTCTGACAAATAAATAAATAAAATCTTTAAAAAAAAAAAGATACACAGGCTTTGGGGTGCCTGGGTGGCTCAGTGGGTTAGGCCTCTGCCTTTGGCTCGGGTGGTGATCCCAGGGTCCTGGCATCGAGCCCCACACCGGGCTCTCTGCTTGGCCGGGAGAGCCTGCTTCCGCCTCTCTCTCTGCCTGCCTCTCTGCCTACTTGTGATCTCTCTCTGTCAAATAAATACATAAATCTTTTTTTTAAAATTTATTTATTTGTCAGAGAGAGAGGGGGAGAGAGCGAGTGAGCACAGGCAGGCAGAGTGGCAGGCAGAGGCAGAGGGAGAAGCAGGCTCCCTGCAGAGCAAGGAGCCCGATGCGGGACTCGATCCCAGGATGCTGGGATCATGACCTGAGCCGAAGGCAGCTGCTTAACCAACCGAGCCACCCAGGTGTCCCAATACATAAATCTTTTTTAAAAAAAATTTAATTTAAAAAATGACAGAGTGGGGCATTGGGCTGGCTTAGTCATTAAGCATCTGCCTTTAGCTTAGGTCATGATCCCGGGGTCCTGGGATGGAGCCCCACGTCAGGCTCCCTGCTCAGTAGGAAGCCTGCTTCAACCTCTCCCACTCCCCCCTGCTTGTGTTCCCTCTCTCACCATCTCTGTCAAATAAAAAAATAAAATCTTTTTAAAAAAGATTTTTATTTATTTACTTGACAGGAAGATAGAGAGCACAAGCAGGGGGAACAGCAGGCAGAGGAGGAAGGAGAAGAAGGCTCCCTGCTGAGCAGGGAGCTCAACGTGAGCCTCGATCCCGGGACCCTGGGACCATGGCCTGAGCAGAAGGCAGACGCTTAACAGACTGAGCCACCCAGGTGTCCCCCCAAAATAAAGTATTTTAAAAACAAATAATTTAAAAAATTAAAAAATAAAAAATGATGGAGTAATATCCCTGATAAAAATGCAAAAATCATCAACAAAATATGAGCAAACCAAATTCTATACACTGACAAAGTCATTCACCACAATCAAATGGGGTTTATTCCAGGGATGTGAGGATGGTTCAACATCTAAGAATCAATGAACATGATATACCACATTAACAAAAAGATAAAAAGTATATGACCATTTCAATAGATGGAGGAAAAAAAATGTGATGAAATCCAACATGCATCCATGACAAAAACACTCAACAAAATGGGTTCAGATGAAAGATAACTCAACATATTATAGGCCATAGATGAAAAACAGTATACTCAATGGAGAATAAGTTGAGTTTTTTCCCTAAGGTCAGGAACAAGACAAGGATGTCCTCTCTCACGGGTTTTATTCAATATAGTACTGGAAGTCCTAGTCGCAGCAATCAGACACTAGAAATTAAAGGCATCCAAGTGGTGAGGCAGAAATAAAATGGTCACTATTCACAGATGACAAGACACTATATAGAAAAAAACCCCAAAGATGCCACCAAAAAACTATTAGAATAAATGAATTCAGTAAAGTTACAGGATACAAAATATGTAGAAGTCCGCTGACTTTCTATACACTAACGACAAAGTGAGAAAATCCCATTTACAAGTGCATCAAAACAGAATAAAATACGTAGAAATAATCTTAATCAAGGAGATCAAAGACCTGTACTCTGAAAAACTATAAGACACTAATGAAAGAAACTGAAGATGACACCAAAAAATGGAAAGATACATCAGGCTCATGGAGTGGTATAATGATTGTTGTTAAAATGTCCATACTACCCAAAGTAGTCTACAGATTCAGTGCAAGCCCTATCAAAACATCCACAACATTTTTCACAGAACTAGAATAATACCAAAATTTGTACAAAACCACAAAAGACCCCAAACAGCCAAAGCACTCTACAGAAAAGAAGAACAAAGCTGAAGATATCACAATGCTAGATTTCAAGCTATACTACAAAGGTATAGTAATCAAAATAGTATAGTAATGTATAAAAATAAGACACTTAAGATCAATGAAACAGAACACAGGGCCCCAAAAGAAACCCAGGCGTCAGTTAATCTACAGTAAAGGAAGCAAGCATACACAATGGGGAAAAAACAGTCTCCTCAATAAACGGTGCTAAAAAAAAAAAAATCCAGAGAGCTACATGTCAAAAAAATGAAACTGTACTGCTTTCTTATACACGAAAATAAATTCAAAATGGATTAAAGACCTAAATGTGAGACCTGAAAGCATAAAAACCCTAAAAGAAAACATAGGCAGTCATGTCTTAGACATCAGCCTTAGCAATATTTTTCTTGGTTTTCCTTTAGGGAAACAAAGGAAAAACTATGGGGAGTACGTCAAACTAAAAAGCTTTTACATGGTAAAAGAAACCATCAACAAACCTAGAAGATAATCTACCGAAGGGGAGAAGATACTCGCTATTGAAGGGGAGAAAATATATAAAGAATGCATACACCACCAGAAACAAAACAAAACACCAAACATTCCAATTAAAACATGGGCAGAAGACCTGAATGGGTACTTTTTCCAAAGACATGCAGATGACCAACAGACACATGAGAAGTCACTCAACATCACTCATCCTGAGAATGAAAATCAAAATCACAATGAATTAGCATTTCACTCTTGTCAAAATGTCTAATATCAAAAAGACAAAAATAAGTGTTGTGAGGATGTGGAGGAAAAAAAAAAACTCTGTTCACTAATGATGAGAATGTAAAGTAGGACAGCCACTATGGAAAACAGTATGGAGATTCCCCCCAAATATTAAAAATAGAACTACTATACAATCCAGTGATTCTACTGCAGGGTATTTACCTGAAGAAAATGAAAACTCTAATTTGAAAAGATACATGCACCCCCACTTTTACTGCAGCATTATTTACAATTGCCAAGTTACAGAAATATCCCAAGTGTCCACTGACAGCTGAATGGTAAAGAACATGTGGTATATATACACAATGGAGTATTACTCAGCCACAAAAAATAATAACATCTTGTCACTCACAATAACACTAACCTACAGGGTATTGTGCTAAGTGAAATAAGCCAATCATAGAAAGACCTATGCTATATGATTCCACTTACAAGTAGAATCTAAAAAAAAAAACAAACAAAAACAAAATGAACAAGCAAGCAAGAAAACAGAAACAGACTCATAAACACAGAGAACAAACTAGTGACTGCCAGCAGGGTAGAGGGATGGGCGAAATACATGAAGAGGATTAAGAGGTACCAACATCCAGTTATAAAATAAACAGGTCATGGGGATAAAAAGTACAGCACAGGAAATACAGTCAATAATATACTATAATAATGATCTATCATGCAAACAGTAGCTACACTTATTGTAGTGAGCATTCCTGATGTATAGAATTGTTGAATCACTCTGTTGTCTGTTGTATATCTCTAATTGACATTGTAAGTCCACTATTCTTGGATTAAAAAAATTAAGAAAAGAAGGGCCATCTGTACCCCAATGTTCATAGCAGCAATGGCTACAATTCCCAAACTGTGGAAAGAGCTAAGATGCCCTCCAAGAGACAAATGGATAAAGAAGATATGGTGCATATATACAATGGAATATTATGCCTCATCAGAAAGGATGACTACCCAACTTTTGTATCAACATGGACTGGACTGGAGGAGATTATGCTGAGTGAAATAAATCAAGCAAAGAAAATCAATTATCATATGGTTTCACTTATTTGTGGGGCATAAGGAATAACATGGAGGACATTAGGAGAAGGAAAGGAGAAGTGAATTGTAGTAAATCGGAGGGGCAGACAAAGCATGAGACTGTGGACTCTGAAAAACAATCTGAGGGTTTTGGAGGGGAGGAGGGTGAGGGGTTAGGTGAGCCTGGTGGTGGGTATTAAGGAGGGTACATACTGCATGGAACACTGGGTGTGGTGCATAAACAATGAATCTTGGAACAATGAAAAAATAAAATAAAATCATTAAAAATAAAATTAAATAAAAAATAACTGCATGAATCTTTGAAAAACAAATGAAGAAATAAAAATGTTTAAGGAAAATACTGAATTCAGTATTACTTTTGCTGGTTTATAATTAAGTAGATACTTGAAAAACAATCATCATGTAATCTCAAACTTGATGTTGATTATAGGCAGGGCATTTCATTTTGCACACAAACTGCTG
The DNA here is from genome assembly GCA_004024625.1 of Mellivora capensis. Lineage (NCBI taxonomy): Eukaryota > Metazoa > Chordata > Mammalia > Carnivora > Mustelidae > Mellivora > Mellivora capensis. The sequence continues at coordinate 49,732 of PISX010008566.1, forward strand.
GCTTTCACTGGGTGTCTGGCTTGCTCTCCTCTTCCTTCCAAGCTAAGACTGTCAAGGGTTATGGACACTCTTTCTGTATACCAAGTGGCCACAAAGCCCATTTCTATGAGATTCTGCCTAACCACAGATAAAAAGAGCCATTAGTGACTGCTTTAATGACCTCCAGCCACGACACGAAAGCTGTCTAATGAACATGAAGGAAAACTGAAATGTGGGGGAATATGCTTGGCACATATATGGGCTTTCTGTCCACCCTGTGGACAGAACATTCTCCCTACAATTCATTCCTTAGTCTGCTTTAATCTGGCTCTTATCACTGCTCCACTGAAATACTTATCTCTCTGATGCTAAATCTAGATAATTTATTTTCTGGTCCCTATGCCCCCTTGATCTCTGCAGCCTCTGACAATATTGACTGATACTTCTTTTTTTAGCCTCTTTGACAACATACTAGCCTGGTTTCTTCCCACCTCTTTTGTCCCATTAACATCTGTCTGGTTTTTGTCCTAATTTGTTTCCTCTTTTCATTCTGCATCCTTTTAACCAGTGATCGTATCCACTACTAGGCATTCAGTAACATTTAAAGGCTGAGGATTCCCAAATCAGTATCTTGAACATCATGCTCTCTGCAAGACTCCAGATACATACAGCCACCTGCCTACTACAGAGCACCATCTGGGTATGCCCAAAGATAATTGTCAATATGTTCAAAAAGGAAATCCTCACCACAACCCTTCCCCAAATGCTCTCTGTTCTCTCCATGAATGTTACCACTATTCACTCAGTAACAATACTAGAAACCAGGGTGTGATCCCTGACTTCCCATTCTTGCACAACCAACTAGAGGGTGAAAGGAAGTGATCATGGTTTCCACCCCATTTTTGCCATCTGTTAGTGTCTAAGAAATATACTCAATCCTCACACCTTTGAAATTTCACCTACAAAGTGGAAATAATAGTAGGGCTGTAGTAAAATTTAAATGTCAACCGTTACTAAGTCAGAAAGCATTAGTTATTATTAAGGACATTTTCTGATACTGTCATCAACATTACGGCTCCAACTTCCTGCTGCTCTCTCACCTCTGGTCTTGCCTTCCTCCCACATCACAGCCAGAGTATTAGTGCTCTAAGATGCAGATCTGATCATGTCGCCTCCACTCTGCACTACAACAGAACAGAGCCAGGTATAATCCTCTGCATGGCTGTCCTGTGCTACCTCCTCCTAGGGCATACCATGATCATCCATCTGCCTGAGATGCTTTTCTTCCTCCCTCCCACTGCTTCTCAAAGCCACATTGATCCTGTGCACATTGGTAATGATGGCATATCCTCTATGGAGGCTTCCACTGACAACCCCATTCCCCGAATCCTGCCACCAAGCCTTTCCTCCACCCACACCATGCTAGAGGACCCTCCATATACTGTGACTGCAGCCTGTGCTTATCCTCACAGGTGTACCAAACACATGACAATGAAGCCACTAGGGTACCTAAAGGTCTCATATAAGCTGTAGCTCTACCCAGAACATGCTGTTACACCACCGAGTAGGGGAAGTACTCAAAAATGATGGGAGCTTGTGCCAAGGATCTGGGAGCTAGCTTAAAGTGGTTCCTACTGGCCAAATCTGTGACAATTTGAGTACCAAAATAATTAAGGACAGTAATGAATTACAGGCCTGTAGAAAACAGGAACCCACGAGCTGCTATCAGTATTAAATACATACATAAATGGAGAAGGGAGGACTTTTATTTACGGTAGAATCCAACCAGTAAACATTCAAGGAGTGCTAAAGCCTAAAAAAAAAAAAAAAAAACCATCATTTTGCAGATATCACAGTACAGACTGCTTTAAGAAAAAAATCATCAAGGATGCTAAATCTAGGAGTAGATTTGGATGAAGAGTAGTATGTATGAATGGTCTTCAAGTATACCCCCAAAGAACAGCTTATTCGTTGCAAGGGGGGGATTACACAGTAGATAAATCAAGCAATATCAGGACTAGCTAATGAAAATTAACATCAATGAGGGAAAGATGGGCAACATACACCTCCAGACGGGTCACCCCGAGAAAACATATTACTTTACAGTATTCCTGTCAGGAATGCAGAACCTGAGGGACACCTGCATGGCTCAGGTGGTCAAGCATCTGGCTTCAGCTCAGGTCATGATCCCATGGGTCCTGGGATTGAGTCCCGTTGTCAGGCTCCTTACTCAGCAGGAAGCCTGCTTCTCCCTCTCCCTCTGCCTTCTACTCCCCCTGCTTGTGCTCTCTCTCTCTCTCAAATAAATAAAATCTTAAAAAAAAAGAAGGAATGCAGAACCTGAAACTTACGAGGAAAGAAAGAAAGCCAAAACAATAAAATGCTCTATTTAAAAAAAAAGAGAGAGGTGGGGACAAGGTGAACATGTCATCTTAAAAATGCCAATGTTATAAAAGAAAAAGGCAAGAAAAATATCACAGATTAAAAGAGACAGAGTACATAACACTAGTCTAATAACTGATCCTAGACTGGGTCCCATACTAAGTGGGGAAAATGTTATAAAAGAATGATCAATTAACAAAAATGAGAGACAGATGGTAGATTATGAAAAGCATTCAATTACGTTTAATTTATTGAATTTACTAAATTTACTGAATTGATAACTGTGCTACAGTTTTATGTGAGGCTACACTTAGTTTTAGGAAATTAGGCAATGAAATATTTAGGGGTAAAGCATATGCCAACTTAATCTCAAATGATTCAGGAAAAAAATATATAGTATGAATGTATACATGTGTGCATGTACACAAACATACACACACACACATACATGCACAGAGAGAGGGAACAAATAAAGCCAACGGAGGAAAATGTTAATAGGTGAATATGGATAAAGGATGTGCTCTTTGTATAATTTTTACTCTCACAACTTCTGTACTTCTGGAATTATTTCCAAATAAAAAGTCAGAACAAAACAAAACAAAAACAAAAAGGTTGTAGTTCTATTCAGAGGCTATGCTTTGTTCACCCCTGAGTTTCCAGAGCCTGAGCCCACACTTGCTCAATTGTCTGTTAAATAATGAAGTCACTTGCATATACCAAACCAATCTACCTAATAAGATAAAATATATAGACAAACCTGTCCCCTACCTCCTAAACACAACCCCAGTAAAATACTGGGGGATCAGGGATCACCTACATAAAACAATTTGTGAATGCTTAGGAAAAAGGGAAAATTGATTTAAGCTACTCAATCTGTGAGTATGTTTTTACAGTTTTCCATTCTTAAAATATCCCAAATCTGAAAAGCTAAAATAGTTTACCAGATTAACAATCCAGGCTTAATTCAAAATGTACCTTATTTCAAAGTCCTTAGTGTTAACTTTAGTCCTTAGGGTCAATTCAATCCTGTTCGGCGCCTGGGTAGCTCAGTCAGTTAAGCAGCTGATCTGGGTTTCGGCTCAGGCATATTTCGTGGTTGTGAGATCAGGACCTGCGTCTGTGCTCAGTGAGTAGTCTGCTTTGGATTCTCTCTCCCTCTCCCTCCAGCCTGCACGCACTCTTTCTCAAATAAATAAAATCTTTAAACGTGTTTGAATTACCCACCATGTTCATCAAAACAAACATTATCTGCCATTTTCACAGGAAGATGATCTATAATTTGCACAGCCACAGGAGTCCTAACTAGATGAGTAACACTGCCAAGTCACTGAAGGTCAAAGACAGCACTAATAAAAATATACTGCAAGTCTTTTTAAATGTCCTAGTAGCCACATGAAGGAAAAAGCAAAGGTGAAATTTCAATATATTTTATTTAATCTGATCAAAAATAGTATTTTTAAAGTATATGATCAATATAAAAATCAATGATGAGCTATTTTACGTATTTCTCTCCAAATAGACCTTTGAAATCCATTGTGCATTTTATACTAACAGCACATGACAATTCAGACTAGCCACATTTCAAGTAGTCAGCAGCCACCTAGAGTTAACAGTGGCTACCTTACTGGACAGCGTAGCTCTAAGGCTTTAGGACTTTCATTCAATTAAAAGGCTAAGCCCTACAACTCTTAGATTCTATAATTCAATATCTCCTTTGAGGGTATTCAATTGATTAGGCACAGGGCCTGGCACAGACTAGATATTAAATGAATATTTGTTAGGTAAAATAGAAAAATGTAATTCACTGAATTTAATGGTAAAAATGACCTTAGTCATCAAATCTGCTTGTATTTATAGAAATGATCACAACCTCCCCACCAGGAAATGGTACTTCACACTCGAGGGGCTAACCACATTCAGAACACTTGATAGCTATTTAACTGTTGTCCACAAAGAGCTTCTGAAGCACCCAAAAGCTTAACTCAAGCTTCCCTAGTGGCTCCAAAGAACTGTTTTATTCATTTCTCAATCCTAATTTCAAGTCTTTAAAATATAAGGATAATACAATTGCCTTTTTCAAAAAAAGAAAAGGCAACAAGGGCAAACAAAAACAAAGAGATTAGGTATCAAGCAAGAACTTGGGTTCTGTCCAGTTCTGAGGTCTTGGAAGCTGCTAGCTCTCTGCCAGCTCTGTCTACCTTTAAAACCTCAGGTGCCACCAACACCAAAGTTACCATTAATTTCACCATTACTGCTATCATATACCATTTACTGAACAACTGTGTCCTCAAAGGTAGCTGTGATGATCTCTAGTTTACAGGTAAGAAAACAACCTAAAGAATGGGCATATGGCAGAATCATGACTCAAATCCAAGTCTGCCTTCTCCAAAGGCTGTGCTCTTTCCACAATGTCACTGGTAAGTAACAAGGACATTGCCAGAAAGTGAGGATGAGCACCTTTCTTTGGGGAAAAAAAAGACAAGAAACCCCCATCACCTTATCATCCAAAAAGGGGGTTACAGGGGTGGGAGGCGAAGGGCTGAGAGGGGAGCAAAGAATCCTTGTATAAACAAGCTGTTTTAGGACACAAACAAGGCAGAGATAAAAGGGAAAAAAATGTCCCTTTCTTAAGTTATAAATACTTACCTTTGGAAAAAAATATTAAAAAGCATCTTTATAATCAAAGCCAACAACTTACATACCCATAAAAATGGCTACCATCTGAAAAGATGAATTTTATACTTTATTTATTTATTTGACAGAGAGATACAGCACAAGCAGGGGGAGCAGCAGTCAGAGTAAGAGGGAGAAGCAGTCTCCCCACTGACCAAGTGACCAAGGAGCCCGATGCAGGGCTCGATCCCAGGATCTTGGGATCATGAGCCGAAGGCAAACGCTTAACCGACTGAGTCACCTAGGCATCCCTGGAAAGATGATTAATAGTAGGCCTACTTGTTAGAGCAAACATGAAAATTTCTCTTTAAGGGATTATGTCCGTAATCTGAACAGTGGTTAGCACTCTGCCCTATACAAATGGTCATTCACATAAGCACGAACTGACATGGATAACTATTAAGAATTTCACAACCTATAACACTCTCAATAATTTCCTGCTGATTAAAAGAATGCTAAAATTTTTCCTTAAAAAAAGCAATTTCCTTTCTGATGAGAGGTTAAAACAACAGAGAATTTACAAACTATTCTAGCCGGTAAGATGAGCCTGTTTCCCTAAAAAACAATGTTTTAAAATAATGTATTACAGTACATTTCTGGATTCAATCCCACCGAATACAACCAAAATGAAACACTGTCCTATAGTATCTTACATTATAGATTTTGATACGATACACATGAAAACACACCATCTAGTCTTGTCCAGATATTATCAATGTATGCAACAACTATGCAAAAGAGATACAGACTTTGTTTCTTCGCATTTTAACGGGCTGCTTCTTTTTAGACAATTCTAAAGTGATGAGTGACGATCTGAAACCAACCAGAGAGCTCAAGCAGTATCTGAACTATACTGGCTAGGCCAGGCTGTGGCCTAACTCCTGGGACACCCTTGAAACACCCCCACTAAAGCACAGATGGCCACAGCTGTGGACTGTGGAGCTGTGTAGGGCTCTAAAGCCACATAAACCAAGAAGTTCTACAGGGTGGAACTTTGTTGTCTGTCAGCTTTGCGGGCAACTTCCAATCTCTGAGGGCAGGATGGAGAGTGGGGGCGCCCAGACGCTAGGCTTAGCAGTGGAATCACTCTGAGGCTTCTTCTGGTGGTGCAGCTGCCCTCACTCCCACTCAGAAGAGCCAGCACCACGAGGTGCAGTGGGCTCAAAAAGCAGCTACTAGGATTTCTCCCAATAGAATTCCTCCTCCCAAACAGACAAATTTCTCCCAAAGCTCTGTTGTGATGCTGCCATTCTCCACACTCTAGAAAATGACCTCACACCCGGTGCTTTCTTTCCACAGCCTTCTCAGAGATCAGCAAATATGCAGGGCAGTGCAGTTATGGGCCTGAGTGTTCACTTCTGTCACATTTTAGCTCACTTCCTAAAATAATTATAGCAGAGATTACAAACCAATGGTCTGTAGGCCAAATCCAGCCCACTGATCTGTTTGCTTTGACCTCAATAATGTTAAAGAAAAAAGCTGAGCCACATTTTTTTGGAAGATTCTTTACTTCTTTAAGTCATCTCTATACCCAAAGGGAGGCTTGAACTCACACAACCCGGAGATCAAGAGTCACGTGTTCCACTGACTGAGCCAGCCAGGTGCCCTGAGCCACATTTAAAATAGAGAAATTTTACATAACAATCTGAATACCCAACTTTTCTCTGAAAAAATCAGAAGCTAGAGCAACAGCAAGCAACTGGTTAAAACTGAGGCACGGCTGCACCCTTTCAAAGGGTCACATACTTTCCAGCTTGCCTACTTTCCACACTTCCTCGGGCATCCCAGACACAGAGGCCTGAAGTCACTTCACTCACTGGCCTACCGAGGGGTCTGCGCTTCCTGCACTATGTTCCATCAAAGGTTTAAAGCCAGTACTGTATCAGTCGGGTCCAGTGTGTCTCCACAACAGGCTACGGATACAGTAATTTGGCGTACAATAATTCTTCATTATGCATGCTTGGCCCATGTGTCACAAGGCGGTCAGCATCCTGGCCCCTTCTGTAAAACACCAGAAGCGCCCCCAGGAGGCCCCTAGAAAGTCAAGAACATCTCAGGCTGATAGCCATGGCTAGCACCTTAAGTTTGGTGAGGTGAAAACTGCTGAGGTTTGAAGAAAAGTAAGACTTGTCTTGAGAGGACTTTTAAGGAATCATTCATTTTTCTGATTAGTCTGGCTCAGCCAATAACTATTGAACAGAAACATGTATACTCATATAAACCTTTGGAATTTTCACCCTTTTTCTTGTTGCTTTGGAAGTTTTGGTTTTCAATCATCTTTACTGAGCCACATGTATGTACCAGACACCGGGCTAAGTGCTTTGTCTCATTTAATCCCCCTTATCCCACAGGAGAGGCAATAATATCATCCACATTTTACCAATGAGGAAATGTGAGGCTCAGAGAGGGTAAATAATTTGCCTGTAGTCACAGAGTCAACAAGCAGCAAATCTAGGAAACAAACTTATCTGGCTAAATGGTAAGGCTCTGATGATGTCAAAACTCTTAAAGACAGTTTCAATCAAAACCTGATTATAAAACAGACGGGGTTTTTGTACTGGATAGTAAATTCTTCGACGTAAACAACAATAATAAGTGGGCAGTAGTGGATCATAACAAATGACCTTTTATTAGTGGTACAGGTAAGGGTTCTAATTTCAAGACTTTTCATGCATATATGTAAAGGTGCAACTAAATAACAAGGAAGGGATAAGAATACAATATTTGTTATTTCCCCTAAATGAACCTTCCAAATGATTTCTAAGATAATTATCCCACAGGATTTTGATTATAATGGAAACCATTCTGAAACAGTCACATATTCATTGCATCTATCTCTTATTCTACTATATTCACAAAGGATACATACTGCAGATCAATATAATACTTATATTAAAAGACTCAAAAAGCGGGGCGCCTGGGTGGCTCAGTGGGTTAAGTCTCTGCCTTCGGTCATGATCTGAAATCAGGTCATGATCTCAGGGTCCTGAGATCGAGCCCCACATGGGGGGCTCTCTGCTCAGCAGGGAGCCTGCTTCCTCCTTTCTCTCTGCCTGCCTCTCTGCCTACTTGTGATCTCTCTTTCTCTCTGTCAAATAAATAAAAATTAAATTTTTTAAAAAAAAATTTTAAAAAAGACTCAAAAAGCATTTTCATGTTAAATACCGTCCCCCAGAAACAAATAGAAGCATATTCACTTTATTTGTTTTTGTTTTTTTAAGATTTTATTAATTTGGGATGCCTGCGTGGCTCAGTCATTAAGTGTATGGCTTCGGCTCAGGTCATGAGCCCAACAGGGGGCTCAAACTCATGACCCCAAGATCAGGAGCCACATCCTCCATTGAATGAACCACCCAGGTACCCCAAAGAAGTAGGATATTAAAAAATAAAGCAAAATGACCTTACAGAGTGGCATATGAAAAAAGAAATGGGAAAGCTTTGGTTCTTATTAGAAATATTTTGTTCACTTAGGAATACTGAGTTGGTGTCAGGAAAAAATAGTATCTAGGTTAGAAAAATCAAAGGTTTCCTTTATAAAGTGACTTTAAAAATATCTCAAGAACATTCTGGAAAAAGCAAAATTAGAAATAAAAAGATAAGTGGTTGCCAGGGGTTCGTGGGGCAGGTTCACAGATGGAGCATAGGCAATTTTAAGGGTGGTGATATTATTCTGTATAATACTCTAATAGTAAATACATGACATCATGTACTTGTCAAAACCCATAGAACTTTTAACACAAAGAGTGAACCCTTTTTCTTTTTGAGGAAGGGAGGCGCAAGGGAGAGTGAGAGAGAGAATCTTAAGAAGGCTCCACACCCAGCCCGGAGTCTGATGCAGGGCTCAATCTCACCACCCTGAGATCATGACCTGAACCGAAATCAAGAGTCAGGCGCTTAACCAACTGAGCCACCCCAGTGCCCCAAGAGTGAACCTTAAAGTATGCAAATTTAAGATCATTTAGTAGGTCAGGGGATCCCAGGAAGGAATAGACACCATATGATGTAATCTAACTGTATTACAAACGTATGAAACAATGTCATCCCAGAGGGTTGGGGGGGGGGGGTTGCTGACCTACATAACTTTGGAAATGAGTGGCATCTGTAAGACTAAAGTAAAGGCAAAAGGAAATATACATAAGCACCGAGCTCTAGTTGATAAAGTGTTTCCCATGGGAGAAGGAGTGAACAATTAAGTACATGGATGGTGAATGGTGACAGCCAGGTTTTTCACTACTGGGAGAGGTTACAGATAAGCAAGCGGAGAAGGCTAGAATGATCCATGCCTTAATGGATTACATTGGAGACATCAGTAAAAACTTATGTTTAGCTAAATATTGATATAGGTATATAAAAATACAGAGAAACATTTACAGACATGCATAAATACTCAGATAGTATATACCTAGGATTTCAGCTAACAGAGCCTAGAAACACCACCACCCCAAAGTAGCAATGACCCTACCTAGCACTCAGATCTTGATTTCTAATACCATTAGCATTCTCTAATAAAAGGAACCAGGGCTTTGTGGAGAAGAAATGGCTGATTCTAGAACTAAAACAGGGGATACACAGGAAAAGTCTGGAGTATCTTACAATGCTCAAAAGTAAGGAAGTGCTCAAAAGGAACCCTACCCCACAACAATGAGGGCATGTTAAAGTAACACACGGGCTAACCAAAAGAGCTCATCAATGGCCAAGGCTAGAAAAATTTAAGCAACACAATAAAGCAGTAATGGATTATGACCCAAAGTATAAAATAATTATCCATGAACCCATAATAATACAGAGGAATGACTAAATAAATATGCAAATGGGGGAGAAGAGACTATCTTCCATTCAGAAGAATTCCCAATAATTTATGTAGAACACCCTAAAGGAGATGGAGTATAACTTCCCACTACTTAAGTGGCAACTACACAATGCCTTTATTCCAAAACAACACACTACAAAAGAAAATTTTTTAAAAACTAACATTTGAGTGGAGAAGGGAGAAGGTGGACATAAACCTCAGCTAGGTGACCAAAGCCAACATTAACAGTGATAAATCATGTTGACAGTACATACTCTTGACATGATGTGACAAGACTATAGGAATGGCACTTTAGCTCTGTGGTCTTCCTCCCCAAAATGCAGAACACAAGTCTAACAATGAAAAAACATTGGACAAATCCCAGTTGAGGGACATTCTACAAAATACCTGATCAGTTCTCCTCACAGCTGACAATGTCATCAAACCAATGAAAATCCAAGAAATTGTCACAGCAAGAGAAGCCTAAGAAGTCATGACAACTAAACATTATCCCAGTGGGAACCTGAAAGAGAAAAAGTACATTAGTTAAAAAGTAAGGAAAAGAGTGAACTATGGACGTTAGTTAATAACATTGTTTCAATATTGGTTAATTAACTGTAACAAATATACCATGCCAAGGTCATCTATTAATAATAAAAAAATTGAGTGCTTGGCATATGGGAACTCTGTATCATCCTCTCAATTTTTCTATAGAATTGAAACTGTACAAAACAATTGATCTAATTTTTTAAAAATTACCTCAAGATGATCTAGAATCTCCAGCACAGGAGTCTCATTCACATCTTCGGCTCTAAAAGCACCTTCTTTTCAGTAGTCTAGAAATGTGACAAAATGAGGAGTTAATTATCTTTTTTTTTATCTTTTTGCTGAGTTTTCCTAACTTAGTATGGAAACCTGACAAAAACTCAGACTTCTGGTGCTTTTAAGTAATAGCACACAGAATGCTAGACCACACTTTTAGGGCAGGTGGCTCTTTCCCAAGTAGCATCACAAGCTGAATCATCTTCCTTTCTTTTAGGTCACAAATATTTTCTACAGTAATTAAATTCTACATTATCCCAAGGAGAGAGCAGCAGCAAAGAAAAATAAAAAAATAACCCACTGGGTTTTTCTGAAGCATAATAAGCAGGTTTTACTTTTAAGTAACTTTTTTTTTTTCTGAGCCAGATTAGATCGTCATTCATTCAGGAAATTTATTTTTTTGTATTACTGTTATGTTATTCACCATAGTACATCATTAGTTTTTGATGCAGTGTTCCATGATTCACTTTTTGTGTTTAACACCCAGTGCTCCATGCAATCCGTGCCCTCCTTAATACCCACCACCAGGCTAACCCATCCCCGTACCCCCTCCCCTCTGAAATCCTCAGTTTGTTTCCCAGAGTCCATAGTCTCTCATGGTTTGTCTCCCCCTCCAATTTCCCCCTCTTCCTTTTTTCCTTCCTTCTCCTAATATCCTCCATGCTATTCCTTATGTTCCACAAATAAGTGAAACCATATAACTGACTTTCTCTGCTTGACTTATTTCACTCAGCATTATCTCCTCCAGTCCTGTCCATGTTGATGCAAAACCTGGGTATATTCATCCTTTCTGATGCTGAGTAATATTCCATTGTATATATAGACTTCACTCTCAGCAATAGACAGATCATCTAAGCAGAAGATCAACAAAGAAACAAGGGCTTTGAATGACACACTGGACCAGATGGACCTCATAGATATACACAGAACATTCCACCCTAAAACACCAGAATACTCATTCTTCTCGAGCACACATGGAACTTTCTCCATGGGCATTTGGGTCACAAAATCAGGGCTCAACCGGTAACAAAAGATTAAGATTATTCCCTGCATATTCTCAGACCACAATGCTTTGAAACTGGAACTCAGCCACAAGAAAAAGTTTGGAAGAAATTCATACACTTGGAAGCTAAAGACCATCCTGCTCAAGAATGTTTGGGTCAACCACGAAACCAGAACAACAATTCATGGAAACCAATGAAAAACCAATGAGAACGAAAATACATCGGTCCAAAGCATATGGGATATGGCAAAGGCAGTCCGAAGGGAGAAATACATAACGATTTGTTTTCTTAAGGCTTTTGCAGCACACGTGGTTGTGACGTAGCATCCCGAGGCCCCAGCTATTTATAGAAGAAAGGATGAAGTGCAGGCCCCGCAAGCATGTACGAAACTTTAAACTGCACGGCCAAAAGAATAAATGCCCTTTTTTAAAATGCTGACTATAATATAACCCATTTCTGTTCCACGAAGAGCAATTTATATAAGGACCAGTGGCCTTACTGGCTTATTTTGACAAATGAGCATTCTCTCTTACCATGACTCAGAAACTACAAGAGTCCCCTCTTAGATGTCGTTTTGCCTCCTACGACTTCAGTTGCCCGTGCTCAACTGCAGTCCAGCAGCAGGTGACCCACCTTCCAACGTATCAGCAGAAGGTCAAGACTGGCCTAACACTACGTCACAGCGCCTACGCCATTCATCTCACTGTGCATCACGTAGGCATTTTATCATCTCATAAGAAGGGTGAGTACAAAAAAATAAGCTATTTTAAGAGAGACACCACATTCACATAATTTCATTATGGTATACAGTCATAAAGTTTCTATTTTATTATTATTAATCTTTTTCTGTCCCTAATATACAAACTTTATCACAGGTATCTATATACATACAGAAAAAATATATACATACAGTAGGGGCAGCTGGGTGGCTCAGTCATTAAGCGGCTGCCTTCAGCTCAGTTCATGATCCCAGCTGTGGTGGGATCAAGCCTCCTGTAGAGCTGCTAGCTCCCTGCTCAGCAGGAAGCCTGCTTCTCCCTCTCCAGCTCCCCCGTTTGTGTTCCCTCTCTCACTGTCTCTGTCAAATAAATATATAAAATCTTTAGGAAAAAAATCCATAGTATATATAGGGTTTGGTACTATCTGCAGTTTAGGGGATCCACTGGGTGTCTTCAAACATATTCCCTGTGGATAAAGTGGGGGAGGGGCTGCCATATCTTCATCCCAGTAACCCTTATACTACAATGTTAGCTTTATCATTTGTGGGCAAATAATGCCTTAGATCAGAGGGACCAGAGAGATACAAGTCTCCTGACCGAACCTCATTTTATAACCAGAGGAGAGTTAACACACCCTGTTTATACTGTATGTATTTATATACACTTTATACTGTGTGTGTGTGTATATATATATATATATATACACACATTTTACCATATTTTTACCAAATTTTTTAATTTCTTAATTACTTTATCTTAAACATTACCCCAAAAATGAGCAAAAGTCCTGGGCACCTACAGGAATGCTGTTTTCTACTTGTATATGTAATGTACGTATGTATGTAATATGTAATAGCTTTTTCAAATCTGATATGACAATGCAAAATCCACCCCACATTCATGTCAACTTTCTTCCAGTGACCTAAATCACCTAAATCACCACAGCTTTTTCCCCTTCCTAATTGTCCAAAAAGTTGTGCATTTATTACCACTATGAGCACTTGAAATGTTTTTTAACTTTTTATTGTCCTCTAGGTATTATCACTGTAAATGTTGAAAACAAAAACCAACAGTACCTGGTGCACACTAAATACTTAGTAAAAATGACAAAATACAAGATTTTACATTAATTGGAAATCAAGGTGTTTCAAGGTCATTTTTTGTTTGTTTGTTTTTCCAACAAAAGGGTCTTTATTTGTAAAAGGCCAGAAGAGCTCCTCAGGCGATGGGACAAGCAGGCCGGCTTCTCAGGGGTCAGGGGCATTTGGGCAGTAGTGCTTGAAGAGGGGGAGAGAGTACCCTGAGTGCTCTCTGTTGCCCTGGGCTGCCTTGGGGACAGGCGGCACTAGCTCAAGGGTAGGGTAAACTCCAAAGGCCTCAGCCTCCAGCAGTTCTGAAACAGGATCCTCCTTGGTCAGCACTGGGGTTCATCAGTGCTGCCTGCAGTAATGCTCCTGGGACGGCTCTCTTTAGACCAGCCATGGGGGCTAAGCACCCTCTAGGACCCCTTCTGGTAGTCTGGGAGGGACAAAGGGCAGCTGGGCTGGCAGATGCCCCCAGGGCTGGGATCAGTGCCCTTTTGCAGGGAGCCTTCCAAATGGAAACTGATTATGGTTCTCATGGAAATCCAGCTGGATGAAAGGGCAACCCCGTCCCTGGGGACTGGTGCCCCCACCTTGCCACTCTAGGCCTTAGGATTCCTCTACACCCCCACCTGCCCTCTGTCACTCTTCCTCCTTGGAGTCTACTACTAGCACCCACTTGAAGATATGAAGGGAAATGTCGCCCACAGTCACCCAGGACTTCTCCCATCTCCAGATCTTCTCGATGCTTGCCATTACTTTCTTGATGTCATCCTTACCCTAGTTCTGGGTCTCAGTCCACATGGTCCAGCCAGTCATGCTGGCAGGTCTAAGGTCGAGGCTGTGGTTGGGCTGCCTCCTGTCCAGCAGGCTCAGGTTCAACACAGGACCCGGGCGCCGCTCTCTTGGCCAGCCACCCCTCCCTACTCCAAGGCCTTTATTAGCTCAATTCTTAACTGGCATTATTTAAAAAGAAAGACAGGACAATTGATGGGTAACACATGCTAAAGGCAGATCAGCTCTACATTTTATTAAAAAAAGATTACTTAGAACAGTGTTTTTCAAATGGTAAGTTGTGGCCTATTAGTGAATTGTGTAATAAATTTAATGGGTGATGACAGGCAATTTAGAAAAAGAAAAGAAGTGTCATAGAGGGACACCTGGGTGGCTCAGTTGGTTAAGCGGCTGCCTTCGGCTCAGGTCATGATCCCAGTGTCCTGGGATCGAGTCCCACGTCGGGCTCTCTGCTCAGCAGAGAGCCTGCTTCTCCCTCTGCCTCTGCCTGCCACTCTATCTGCCTGTGCTCACTCGCTCTCTCTCCCTCTCTCTGACAAATAAATAAATTTAAAAAAAAGAAGTGTCATAGAAAGTATCAGAGTGCTTTATACATAGTAATGATAAACAGTTACACAAAAAATTTGAGGTATAGATATGTATTAAATCATGATTTAAATGTGTTTTTGGGGGTTTGTTTTGTTTTGGTTTTTTTTTTACTGTGGGTTGTTATAAGAAATACTGACTTAGAATGAGGTATTATAGGTTATGTAATAAAGAATATTTACTACCTTTCCATTTTACTTTCATCTTAATAGATGGGTAGCTTTCTAATTAACCAAATGGAGTTGAGAAACATCTGGACATAAAAGCCGAAACAACTCTTTATGTTGTGAATTTTTCTGTGACTTTATCTTTCTCAAATGCAACCTCAATGTGTTTTCTGTGGCTCCCTCACATACTACCAGAGGTTCCTACCTTCTAAAAAGTTTTTTTTTTAAGTAATTAGTGTCCTAATCCCAGAAATTCAAGATCACAAACCATGGGTATTTCCTACTGGAAAGGTATGAAAGATGAACAAAGTACCACTTATAATCATTTATTTAACAATGACAAATCTGACAATCCTCCCAAACCCACTGTTCATTCATTTAACAAAATCTGAACACACAGCTTAGAGGTAGACAAGACCCATGCCCCCTCAAAGAAACTCATTGGCAGTTATAGTAGAGTGGGATTAAGTCCTATAATAAGCTGTCAGATACAGAAACAATTAAAATAAGACAAGGAAAAAGAGTATGAATGAAAGCTTCATTGAAGAGATGACATTTAAGCTAGGTTGCAAAGAATAGGGTTCTTTGAAATAAGAACAACAGAAATAGAACATTAGAAGGAACTCTACACATCATGTAACCAAGTGGCTCCCAACTGGGGATGATTTTGCCCAAAAAGGCACATCTGGAAATGTTTGGAGACAATTTTAGTTGTCATATTGGAGAGGGATGCTACTGGCATTTGGTAGGCAGAGGCCAAGGATACTGCTCAACATACGGGCACAGGACAGGCCCTGACAACAAAGAATTATCTGGTCCCAAATATCAATAGAGCCAAGGTTGAGAAACCCTGAATCCAACCTCAGTACAATCCCCTTGTTTTACACAAGGAGGTAAATGAAGGCCGCAGGGATTTTAAAATTTGCTTAAAAAGCTAAGTTTATAAAACAGGCCTCATAAATCTTGTCCAGTGTTCAATTCACACTGAATTCACACACCCACTTGTTATACTAAGAAACAGATGTTTTATTTATTTTTTAAAGATGCTAATTATTTATTTGATAGAGAAAGACAGTGAGAGAGGGAACACAAGTAGGGAGAGTAGAAGAGGGAGAAGCAGGCTTCTCACCCAGCGGGGAGCCCGATGTAGGGCTCAATCCCAGAACTCTGGGATCATGACCTGCATCGAAGGCAGAGGCTTAGTGACTGAGCCACCCAGGTGTCCCAGGAAACGATGTTCTAAAAGAGTGGGAACGTGGGGCACCTGGGTGGCTCAGTGGGTTAAAGCCACTGCCTTCTGCTCAGGTCATGATCCCAGGGTCCTGGGATCGAGTCCCGCATCAGGCTCTCTGCTCAGCAGGGAGCCTGCTTCCTTCTCTCTCTCTCTGCCTGCCTCTCTGCCTACTTGTGATCTCTGTCAAATAAATAAATAAATAAAATAAAATCTTTTTTTTTAAGCGTGGGAACATTTGTATAAGGTGGAAAAAGAAACTATCTAGACAGAAATCAAAGGTGATATTATTATAGTCTTGAAACAGATCTATCAATGGCTCAAAGCAAAAAGGATACTACAATACCATTTTAAAAATTATACCCATATTTGGGGTGCCTGAGTGGCTCAGTGGGTTAAAGCCTCTGCTTTCGGCTCGGGTCATGATCCCAGGGTCCTGGGATCGAGCCCCACATCGGGCTTCTGCTCCATGGAGAGCCTGCTTCCTCCTCTCTCCCTGCCTGCCTCTCTTGCCTAGTTGTAATCTCTGTCAAATAAATAAATAAAATCTTTAAAAAAAAATTATACCCATATTTGTTTTAATACTAGATTTATCATCTATACAACTCGGTTACCGAACATGGACCTCTAAGAAAAATTACAATAAAAACTAGAGAATTGGAAGGTCAGCATACACACACCACCACACTCAGTTACTCCTGAGGGCAGGTCTTCAAAGCCTTCCCAGCTCCAGCCACAATCACTGGGTGTCTGGAACCTGGACGGGATTTGCCCCTTTAATTCAAAATCAAATTCTAAGTTACCCTTTCCGTTGGCTGGTGAGGTTTCTAATAAAAAAAAAATGAAATGTACACACATCTCCTCAAGGTCCTGAATTAGGGCCTGGACACCTGAAGTTACCTAGACAGCTTTTATTTTTTCATCCTTGCTCTTCAATGAACAAAAAGGATGGGAGTGAGGGGATAAGATAAACAATGATGCTAAAAGCAATAAAGATTAGATTTCAAAAAAGGTTTTTGCTCTAATAACTACAGAAATAAAGACATATATATATATAGATATACACTCCTTACCTCCAATTTTTCAAAATGATGAAGCTTCAACTAAGATAACTTGTCCAGTTTGACACACAACAGTTCACGGTGAAAAACTTAAGGCTGCAGACACTATCCTAAAAAAAAATGAAAGACCAAACAGGTAAGATTTCAACAATGAAAGGTTTAAAGAAAAGAGCATAAGCAAGTTATAGAGCAAATAAATACAAGGTCATGAAACAGAAAGCATTTGTTTGTACACCTTTACTACCTGAAATTTCAGTAAATAAGGTTGATGTTCCATCAACACTAACAAGAAGTTCACCTGAGTAAATCAGTCACCTTGCTCCCCTTCCCACTAAGTCAATTTTAGTACCTAAGGGAGATCTAGCAAGAGCAGAGGGGGTTAGGGTTAGGACAAAGATTTTCTGAGTTTTTGTCTTCACAGAAAGCTAGCAAGAAGAACTTTAATTGCAGCCCTGGCAAACCATCAGGGGTCCCGGTAGCTTCCCATTTATACTAGCCATTAAAATTTAATGGGTTTCAGGCTCCTTAAGAGCCGTAGGTCTTAAAATTTAAATGACTCCATACCATGTCTAAGTTATTCTCTGGTAAAGGAATTTTTTAGATTTCCACACCCAAAATGAGCACCACACCCTTACAGCAAAGCCCAACAGCAAAGAGGGTATATGGTTCTTTGTCACCTGATATACCTTCTCAATAGAATTACAACTGCCAGGGCACCTGGGTGGCTCAGTGGGTTGGGCCTCTGCCTTCAGCTCAGGTCATGATCTCAGGGTCCTGGGATCGAGCCCCACATCTGGTTCTCTGCTCAGCAGGGAGCCTGCTTCTCCCTCTCTCTCTCTCTGCCTGCCTCTCTGCCTACTTGCTATCTCTGTCAAATAAATAAATAAAATCTTTAAAAAAAAAAAAAGAGGTGCCCCTGGGTGGCTCAGTGGGTTAAGTCTCTGCCTTCAGCTCAGGTCATGATCTCAGGGTCCTGGGATCGAGCCCCGCATCGGGCTCTCTGTTCAACAGGGAGCCTGCTTCCCCCTCTATCTCTGCCTGCCTCTCTGCCTACTTGTGATCTTTGTCAGGTAAATAAATAAAATCTTTTAAAAATTTTTAAAAAATAAAATTAAAAAAAGAAAAAGAATTATAACTGCTCACTAAAGACTGGGAGGCCTTCCCCATAACCCAATTCACAAAGTCAATCACCTATCACTCAAAAATATAAAAAAAGAAAAATACTTGATCATAAATGCCAGTGAATATATATAAACATACATAAAGGAGAAAGCAGAAATAAGTACATACCTATCAATAATTACTTTAAATGTAAATGGACTAAAGCACCAATAAAAAGATACAAGGTAAGGGGCACCTGGCTGGCTCAGTCTGCACAGCATGCAACTCCTCATCTCAGGGTCATGAGTTCAAACCTCATGTTGGGTGTGGGGCCTACTTAATTAAAAAAAAAAGATTGGGATGCCTGGGTAGCTCAGTTGGTTAAGCGGCTGCCTTCGGCTCAGGTCATGATCCCAGCGTCCTGGGATGGAGTCCCACATCAGGCTCCTTGCTCGGTAGGGAGCCTGCCTCTCCCTCTGCCTCTGCCTGCCACTCTGTCTGCCTGTGCTCGCTCTCTCTCTCTCTCTCTCTCTGACAAATAAATAAATAAAATCTTTAAAAAAAAAACAGATACCAGGTCAATGAATTAAAAAAACAGGATCCATCTATATGCAGTCTACAAGACACTCACTTCAGAACTAAAGACACATGTGAACTGAAAGTAAAGGGATGGAAAAGTATTTATCACACAAATCAAGTGAGAAAACAAACAAACAAACAAACAAACAAAAAAAGCCAGGGTAGCCGGGTGGCTACTTGGGTGGCTCAGTGGGTTAAAGCTCTGACCTTCTCATTTCAGCTCAGGTCTTGACCTCAGGCCATGGTTTCAGGCCCCGTGTTGGGCTCCACACTGGGTGTGGAGCCTATTTAAAAAAACAAAACCAAACAAACAAACAAACAAAAACTTACTATGTACAAGAGCCAGGGTAGCAATACCTGTATCAGACAAAATAGACTTTAAAATGAAAACTGTAGCAAGAGACAAAGAAAAGCCCTACATAATAATAAAGGAAACAATGCAGTAAGAGGATATAAAAGTTATACATATCTATGAACCCAGCATAGAAGAACCAAAATTCGTAAACCAATTATTAACAGACAGAAAGGGAGAAAAAGACAGTAATAACAGTAGTGAACTTTAACACCCCACTTACATCAACACATAGATCATTCAGACAGCAAATGAAAAGGAAAGAATGGCTTTAAGCAGCACATTAGACCAGATGGACCTAACAGATATACATAGAACATTCCATCCCAAAACAGAATACACATTCTCTTCAACTGCACATGGAACATTCTCCAGAATAGATCATGTAAGGCCACAAAACAAGTCTCAATGAAAACTGAAAACACATCAACCATCTTTTCCAACCAAAACAGTATGAAACTACAAATCAATTATAAGAAGAAATTCCAGAAAAATACAAATACATGTAGGCTAAAACAACATGGTACTAAAAAAATGGGTCAACCAAGAAATTAAATGGGAAATCAAAAAATACATAGAGACATATGAAAATGAAAATATCCTGGTCCAAAATCTTTGGGATGCAGCAAAAACACTTCTACGAGGGAAATTTATAGCAATACAGGCCTTCCTTAAGAAACGAGAAAAATGTCAGATAAACAATCTAACCTTACTCCTAAGGAAGCTAGAAAAAACAAGGCCCAAAACTAATAGAAAGAAGGAAATAGTAAAGATTACAGGAAAAAGAAATGACATAGAGACTACAAATACAATAAAAAATGATCAATAAAATGAGGAGCTGCTTCTTAAAAAAGATAAAATTGATAAATCTTTAGCCAGATTCCTCAAGAAAAAAAGAGAGCTCAAACAAATCAGAAATGAAAGAGAAGTAACAAACTGACACCACAAAAACACAAAGGACTGTAAGAGACTACTACCAAGGGGCACCTGGGTGGCTCAGTGGGTTACAACCTCTGCCTTCAGCCCAGATCATGATCCCAGGTTCCTGGGATCGAGCCCAGCATGCCCCGCATCAGGCTCTCTGCTCAGCAGGGAGCCTGCTTCCACCTCTCCCTCTCTCTGCCTGCCTCTCTGCCTACTTGTGATCTCTGTCTGTCAAATAAATAAAATCTTAAAAAAGAGAGAGAGAGACTACTACCAAAAATTATGCAGCATGAAAATGGGCAACCTAGAAGAGATGGCTAAATTCCTAGAAACATACAATTTTCTAAAACTGAATCAGGAAGAAATTGAATATTTGAACAGAATGATTACTATAATAGCAATAAAACCAAATCAGTAACCAAGAAACTTACAAAAAGCAAAAGTCTAGGTCCACATAGCTTCACAGGTGAATTCTACCAATTATTTAAAGAGTTAATACCTATCCTGAACAAAGTATTCCAAAAAATAGGAAGGAAAAATTCCCTAATCATTCTGAGACCAGCACTACCCTGATACCAAAACCAGACAAAGATATTAGAATAAAACAAAATTACAGAGCAATATCCCTGATGAAAAGAAATGAAAAATCCTCAACAAAATATGAGCACACCAATTCATTATTACATTAAAAGAATCATTCACTGTGATCAAGTAGGATTTATTCCAGGGATGCAAAGGTGGTACAATACTCACAAATCAATGAGACATCAAATAATCAAGAGAAAGGATAAAAAAACCTTATGATTATCTCAACAGTTGCAGAAAAAGCACTTGACAGGACCACAACCACTCACGATAAAAACTCCCAACAAAGTAGGATGAGAGAGAACATACCATAACACAATAAAACCCACATATAAAAACCCACAGCTAGGGGCACCTGGGTGGCTCAGTGGGTTAAAGCCTCTGCCTTGGGCTCAGGTCATGATCCCAGGGTCCTGGGCTCTCTGCTCGGCAGGGAGCCTGCTTCCTCCTCTCTCTCTGCCTGTCTCTCTGTCTGCTTGTGATCTCTGTCTGTCAAATAAATAAATAAAATCTTTGAAAAAAAAAAAAACCCACAGCTAACAGCATACTCAGTGATGAAAAAGTGAGAACTTTTCCCTCTAAGATCAGGAAGAAGACAAGGATGTCCATGCTCACCGCTTTTGCTCAACATAGATCTGGAAGTCCTAGTCAGAGTAATCAGACAAGAAAAAGAAAAAATAGGGGGCACAAAGTTATAGAGAATAAGTAAACCTATTTGCAGCTGACGTGATACTATATAGAAAAAACCCTAAGGCCTCCACCAAAAAATTATTAGAACTGATCAATGAACTCAGTAAGTTGCAGAATATAAAATTAATATACAGAAATATGTTGCATTTCTACACACTAATAATGAAGTAGTAGAAACAGAAATTAAAACAATTCCATTTACAATTTCACCAGAGAATAAAATTCCTACAAATAAACTTAACCAAGAAGGTGAAAGACCTGTATTCTGAAAACTATAAAATACCAATGAAAGAAACTGAAGAGACACAAATGGAGGATACTTCGTGCTCATGGATTAGAATAATTAATATTTTTAAATATCCATAATACCCAAAGAAATCTATACATCCACTGTAATCCCTTTTAAAACACCAAAAGCGTCTTTCACAAAACTAGAACAAATAATACTAAAATTTATATGGAACCACAAACACCTTGACAAGTCAAAGCAATCTTGAGAAAGAACAAACCTGGAGGTATTACAATCCCAGATATCAGGACATACTATAAAGCTGTAATAATTAACACTATGCTACTGGCACAAAAACAGACACATAGATCAAAGAAATAAAATAGAAGGCACAGAAATAAACCCACACTTAGTCAATTAATCTATGACAAAGGAGGTAAGAGTATACAATGGGGAAAGGAGTCTCTTTAATAAATGATGCTGGGAAAACCAAACAAGCTACATGCTAAACAACGAAAATGGACCACTTTCTTACACCAGACACAAAAATAAACTCAAAATGGATTGAAGACATAAATCTAAAGCCTGAAAATACAAAACTCCTTGAAGAAAACATAGCTAGCAATTTTTCTAGATATGTCCCCCAGGCAAGGGAAACAAAAGCAAAATCAAACTACTGGAACTACGCCAAAATAAAAGGCTTTTACACAACAAAGAAAAACATCAACAAAATGAAAAGGCAACCTACAGAATGGACAAAGATACTTGCAAATATATTAACTGATAAGGGGCTAATATCCAAAATATAAAAAGAACATCTAACAACTCAAGGCCAAAAAAACCCCTCAAGTAATCTGATTAAAAAATGAGAAGACCTGAATGGACATTTTTCCAAAGAAGACATACAAATGGCCGACACATAAAAAGATGTTCAGGGACACTTGGGTGGCTCAGTTGGTTAAGCCTTTGCCTTCGGCCCGGGTCATGATCTCAGGGTCCAGGGATCAAGCCCTGCATAGGACTCCCTGCTTGGGAGGGAGCCTGCTTCCCCCTCTCTCTCTGCCTGCTGCTGATCTGCCTACTTGTGATCTCTCTCTCTCTCTCAAATAAATAGATAAAATCTTTAAAAAAAAAGTTCAGTCATTAGGGAAATGTCAATCACAATGAGATACCACCTTAAACCTGTCAGAATGGCTATGATCAAAAAGACAAGAAATACCAAGTGTTGGAAAGGATGTAGAGAAAAGGGAATCTTCACTCATTGTTGGTGGAAATATAAATGAGTATAGCCACTGTGGAAAACAGTATGGAGGTTCCCCAAAAAATTAAAAATAGAAATATTATGTAATACAGTAATTCCACTACTGGGTACTTATCCAAAGAAAATGAAAACATTAATTTGATATCTGCACCCTTATGTTTACTGCAGCATTATTTACAATAGCCAAGATATGGAAGCAGCCCAAGTGCCCATCCATAGATGAACGAACCACTGAAGATGTAGCATATATGTATGTGTGTGCGTGTAATGGAGTATTACTCAACCATAAAAAATTGTATCTTGCCCTTTGAGACAACATGGATGGGGACCTAGAAGGTATTATGCTAAGTGAAGTAAGTCAGAGAAAGACAAATAACATATGATTTCACTTACATGTAGAATCTAAAAAGTAAAACAGACTCTTAAATGCAGAGAACAAGCTGATGGTTGCCATACGGGAGGTGGGTGGGGGAATGGATGAAACAAAAAGGAGTAAGATGTGCAAACTTCTAGTTATAAAATAATTAAGTCACTGAAATGAAAAGTAACATAGGGAATATAGTCAGTTATATTGTAATAATGTTGTTTGGTGACAGATGGTGACTACACTTATGGTGAGCACTGAGTAATACACAGAATTGTTGAATCAGTGTATTGCACACCTGAAACTAATATAACACTGTACACTACTTATATACCAATTTTAAAAAGAAGAAAGCAGTCTTTAGTTCCCCAAGAGGCGTTAACAGCTCAAGAACTGATTAGATATTTCAGGTTAACCAAGTAGCCCTATTAAAATAAGGAAAAATTTTCTACAGAGAAAGAGTACAGCTAATAATGGCAGAAGTGACCAAATTAGAAAAATCACTACTTTGTTTTATTTATTTATTTATGTATTTCTTTATTTAGTAAACTCTACCCCCAATGTGGGGATGCTCTACCAACTCAGCCAGCCAGGCACCCCTCAATTTCCTAACTTTTAATTAAATAACTAATCCATGCACTGGTAATCAATGGATGATAAAAGAATGAGGTAAAAAGTGGGGTTCCATGAGGGGATCAGGATGTTATCACCTGAACCTGCAACAAATCAAACAAACTACATAGAAAAGTTTTTTAGAGAACTGGGGAAACTTGAACATGGACTAAATATCATATAAGCTATTAAGAAATCATTATCAGGGGCGCCTGGGTGGCTCAGTGGCTTAAAGCCTCTGCCTTCTGCTCAGGTCATGATCCCAGGACTCTGGGATCGAGTCCCGCATCCTCCGGCTCCCTGCTGAGCAGGGAGCCTGCTTCCTCCTCTCTCTCTGCCTGCCTCTCTGCCGACTTGTGATCTCTGTCTGTCAAATAAATAAATAAATAAAATCTTTTTTAAAAAAAGAAATCACTATCAGGTGTGTTGTATATGATAATAAATTGCAGTAATGCAAGAGAACATGCTGCTTTAGAGACATATTATTTAGGAATAAAATAATGTCTTAGATATGCTATAAATCCTCAGCAAAATAGTGGGGTGGGGGATGAGGAAACAAGTATGGTGAAATGTTGATGACCGCAGCACAGAGGTTCACTAAACTCTGTGTACATTTCAAAATGTTCACCAAAAGGGTTAAAATAAAAGCAATCAACTAGAGTCACTACAGAGTCTAAGGCGAAAACAACAATGAATTCAAATTAACATTTAAAAGACCACTTTCATTACTTTTTACAGAGACTGCAGAAAAAGCTGGGGATATAAAACTACTGCAAGAGTTCTTAAGGCAGTCCACAGTCCAAAGATAAAATCCTTAAAAAGCTAACACTATTTATTTTAACTATCAATTTAATACTGTTAGTAACTGTATTATTAATTATAATGATCACATTATCATTTATAACTGGTTATACTGCACATATTAAGTATTTATTGAAAAATTATTATATGCAGGCTCTGCAGTAAGTGGTAAAGCAAGACTGGGAAGCCCGTTCCCGGTTTTAAAGCTTCCACCTGAGCTGGTGAAAAAGAACATACTCCATACCCTAATAACAGAGTTTAGAGAAAGGAGAGATGGGTTCAGGTAAAGCAAGTTAATGGAAGAAAAATAATAAAAGTAGACAACAAAACAGATACAAGATTTTAAAAAAGGAAGGGGAAAAATGCAAAAGTTCTGATGAGGATATCCAAAAGATGATGGCACCAGTCACAGTTCTATCAAAATTTTATTTTTGTTTTTAAAGATCTGAGAGAGAGCGAGAGCTGACGTGGTAGAACAGGGACAGAAGGGCAGAGGGTGAGGGAGAAGCGGAGACTCCCCAGAGAGTGCAGAGCCTCACAGGGGGACTGAATCTCAGGACCCTGAGACCATGACCCGAGCCGAAACCAAGAGTCAAATGCCTAACCAACTGAGCCACCCAGATCTATGAATATTTCAATGCATGATAGATTTGTCAGTGGGACAGGAGGCAAAACTAATAAATGAACTTTCCAGAAAAGAATCCTTAGACAGGGATTTAAAAAAATAGTTCTTGAAAGAAAATGGAGTAATACTAAATGAGGCCACATCCTCATACCCTTAAACATGTAGTAAATGAACACTATGTAACTGAATATACTCCAAGTAAACAAGAACATTTGACATTCACAGACCTAATAAAAGATAACTGTTCAAGGTTATCCTAACAAGAGCATTGAAAGTGAGATCTGAGCACCATGCAGATTCTGTACCATACTTCTGGTGAAGCAGTGACTCTATTGCTGAAAAAAGGTCCAAGGGAGAAAAGCTTTTTGTTCTCCCTAAGGTTCAGATGATCAGAGCAAACAAGATTTTTACTAGGATCTTAATCAAGAGTGATTAGAGAAGCAAGAAAAAAAGCCTTACAGAAGATATCCAGTAAGGGAGTTACAGAGTTTGATTTTAACCATAAGAATAATAAGGATGGCAAATGTGTTAGAAAAAAAGAAAGGTATCTCTCAGAACTGGAAAAACAGAAGCATGTCTGAAGAGAGGGAAAAGGACTGACTATACATGTGGGGATGAGAAAAGACGAGTAACGAAAGCAAATTTTCCAACAGGACAGAAGAGTTGGCAAATTCCAGAGCTAGTGGAACCACGTTCTAGAAATGGCAGGGGGTGGGGTAGGGGAGGGGGAGTCAGTGAGGCTCGGATATGAAGGCTTAATCTCCCAACTGTCTCAATCCTTAGGACATGAATGATGAAGTCATTCTACCATTTAGTTTACAGAGAGAAAAAAACATTAACATGACAAAACTGAGCAATCAGTGAGTATCTATAGGCAAGTTTTAACGGGTCACAAGAGATGAAAAAAAAAATGCCCTAGTGGTCATAGACAAAGGACATATGCCCTTAACCAGGTATAAGGCAACAGACAAGTCACTTAATTTCTCTTAGGCCCTGTTTCCTAACCCTTTGTGTAATACACATAACTATCACCACCTCACCAGGCTATTATGGAAACTACACAAAGAAAGAAAATGGTCCTCACTTGTAAATAACTATATTAATTTATGAGGCTGTTTGAGAGCTCTCACAGGACAGCAAAAAGGCATCTCTGCAGAATGGCATCTTTCTTTCTATTTTCAAAAGGACAGATATATAGCATACCTACAAAGAGATAAACTAAGAAAGATGTAATGATGGTAAAAGTGTAGCTAGGAAAGCATTCTTTTCCACGACATAAAAAAAAAAAAAAATTAGTTGATCCTGCACATCCCATTTTCAAGAGCAATTAAGAGGGATTCACATTCTGAGACTCATTCCAGACACTATTTTTAGCTGAAACTTAAATACAACAAATGTGTCCATTGTCAAGGTCTAGAAACTGCCCAACATTGAAGAGACTTAAAACACTGAGTATTCTGGTCAAACCTTCTTTATAATTTATATACACACACACACAGAACATAACCTTTTAATACAAATGTACAAAATTATCCAAGTGAGTACAATTACATAAAACAAAACTTAAAAGAGAACTAGGGGCTGAGTCTGAACTCTTTGAGAAACATAACAAAATCATATTCTGCCATAAAGAGCCAACAGAAGGAACTCCTCTCTTGGTTATGGCACATTACGTGATTTAAACCAATCTTCCTGCTGAAGACATATAAACAGAACTGCACAAAATATAAGAAATGACTCTTACAGGGGCACCTGGGTGGCTCAGTTGGTTAGGCATCCGTGTTTGGCCCAGGTCATGATCCCAGAGTCCTGGGATTGAGCCCCACGTCTGGCTCCCTCCTCAGCGGAGAGTCTGCTGCTCCCTCTCCCTCTGACTCTCCTTGCATCACATGTGTTCTCTCTCACACACAAATAAATACATAAAATCTTAAAAAAAAAAGAAATGACTTTTGTAAAAGATTGAAGAACCAACAGGATTGTGCTTTTGGACTGATTAAAGGATCAGAAGATTCTGAGAAGTTACCCAACAACTCAGAGGAAAATGAGGTTACACTGTATCTGACAGCCTGACAGGTTGAGAAGAAGAGAAGAAAAATCCTCTTCTCCCACCTTCAGGTCAGGAAACTGAAGAGCAGCACCATATTAGTAAGGGTGAACAAGAAATGAATCAATCCATACACTGAATGGAATTTGGCCCTGAGTCAACAGGTTGTCCAAGAAAAAGTCTTAAAACTTGAGATGAGACTAAGTAATCCTGGATTCTCTCAAGCAGATGTCACAAAAATATGGGACACCTGGGTGGCTCAAGTGGTTAAGCATCTAACTCTTGATTTTGGCTCAGGTCATGATCTCAGGGTTGTGGGATCCAGCCCTCTGTGGGGCTCTGCACTGGGTGTGGAGCCTACTTAAGATTCTCTTCCTCTGCTCCTTCTCTCTCTCCCCGCCCCCCCCCCCAAAAAAAACAGATGCCACAAAAATAAATCCTTTCTGGAAGACATCCTTGGTCTCAAATAATTTCTAAAATGATCTTTCAAATCCAGTGCCCAGCATACAGTTGAGAACTAGACATTTGAGGAGACAAGAGATAAAGATCAAATGCCATAGAAATAGCAAACAAAACAACGAAAAGTGACTCAGAGGGACTCCAAATATTGGAATTACCAAAAAGAGATTTTTAAATTACAACTTGAACTCAGCAATGAACTAAAATACCATAAAAATTGACACAGAAGATTTTTCAAATATCCTGGGGTCCTGGGATCAAGCCCCATGTCAGGCTCCCTGTTAGGCAGGGAGTCTGCCTCTCCCTCTGTACCTCCACCTGCTCCTGCACTTCCTCCCTCTCTCTCTCAAATAAATAAATAAGACCTTCTAAAAAATTCTCAATGAATTCCAAGCTCACAATCAACAAAGAAAAACTTAAATGCATGAGGGGGGAGGAGATTACTTTCAAAGAAGCAACACTTCAGATAGCTTAATTTGTAACAACAAACATGGAAGCTAAAACAATCTCTGAGGAGCAGAAAAAAAACAACCACCAACCTAGTATTTCACTGCAGAGAAAATATCCATCGAGAATGGAAATGAAATATATTTTCAGACAAGTAAAAACAGAATTCACTTCCAGCAAACCCAAAAAATCATAAAGCAAAAGAAAACTGATCCAAATTGGAAGGTCAGAGATGCAGAAAAGAATGAAGAACCATGAAAGTTTAAGTAAGAAGTTTAAAACCTAACAAAAAACTGTATAAAATAATGTCTTGTGGAATTTAAGATACATGTAGAAACTTATCTCTGAACTCATTAAGTTATATATATTAAATATGTATACCTTTTATAAAAAAAATATATACAGAAAGTGAAATTACAGGACAAATGCATGTATGTCAGGAGGTGGTTAAATGGAACTAAGGAGTTTTAATATTCTTGCTTCAACCAAGAGGAAAGTAAAAGTATCACTTAACACTAAACTTTGATAAGTGAAATATACATGCTGTAAGCCCGGGGTAATCACAAAAAGAATTAAAGTGAATGGGTGATATTTGAACCAATAATGGAAAAAGTGATATAAAAGATAATCAAACTAAAGGAAGAAACAAAGAAAATACCTAACAGGTGAAACAGAAATGTGATGCTGGAAGTAATCCCAAAATACCAGTAATCATATTAAATGTGAATCAATCAAATGTTCTCCAAAAAATTAAAGATTATCAGATTGGATTTAAAAAAAAAAAAAAAAACTAGAGGGGCGCCTGGGTGGCTCAGTGGGTTAAGCCTCTGCCTTCGGCTTGGGTCATGATCTCAGGGTCCTGGGATCAAGTCCCTCACCGGGCTCTGTGTTCAGAGGGGAGTCTGCTTCCCCTCCTCTCTCTGCCTGCCTCTCTGCCTACTTGTGATCCCTTTCTGTCAAATAAATAAATAAAGTCTTTAAAAATTAAAAAAAAAACCTACAAATAGATGTTGCTTTCAAGAGACCGACCCAAAACATAATACAAAAAGATTAAAAGTGGGGGCACCTGGGTGGCTCAGTTGGTTAAGATTCTGCCTTTGGCTTGGGTCATGATGCCAGGGTCCTGGGATCAAGCCCATCATCCGGCTCCCTGCTCAGCAAGGAGCCTGCTTCTCCCTCTCCATCTGCCGCTCCCCCTGCTTGTGCACATGCTCACTGTCTCTCTCTCTCTCTTTCTGTCAAATGGGTAAATAAAATCTCTTTAAAAAAAAAAAAAAACAATTAGGGACGCCTGGGTGGCTCAGTTGGTTAAGCGGCTGCCTTCGGCTCAGGTCATGATCCCAGCGTCCTGGGATCGAGTCCCGCATCGGGCTCCCTGCTCGGCAGGGAGCCTGCTTCTCCCTCTGCCTGCCACTCTGTCTGCCGGTGCTCGCTCTCTCTCTCTCCCTCTCTCTGTGACAAATAAATAAATTTTTTAAAAAATTTTTAAATAAAAAAAAAAACAATTAAAAGGATAGAAAAATACATCATGCAAACATTAGCCAAAATAAAGATACAATAGCTAAATTAGTTTCAGACAAAACAGACATCAAGATTTTATTTCTTTGTTAGGGAGAGAGTGCGCATGCATGCACAAGCAGGGGAAGCTGCAGGCAGAGGGAGAAGCAGGCTCCCCATTGAGCAAGGAGGCAGATGTGGGACTTGATCCCAGAACCCTGGGATCATGACCTGAGCCAAAGGCAGCCACTTAACCAATCAATAAAACAAAAAGGCGACCTATGGAATGGGAGAAGATTTTGCAAATGATATCTGATGAAGAGTTAGTATCCAAAATATATAAAGAATTTATCAAACTCAACCCCCCAAAATTGAATAATCCAGTTAAAAAAACAGGCAGAAGACATGAATAGACAGTTCTCTGAAGAAGACGTCCAGACGGCCAACAGACACATGAAAAGATGCTCTACATCACTCATCATCAGGGAAATGCAATTCAAAACTACAATAAGCAATCACTGCACACCTGTCAGAATGGCTGAAATCAACAGAGGAAAACAACAGGTGGTGGTGAGGCTGTTAAAAAAAGGGAAACTGTTGAGATGCCTGGGTGGCTCAGTTGTTGAGCATCTGCCTTCAGCTCTGGTCATGATCCCAGGGTCCTGGGATCAAGCTCTGAGTCAGGCTCCCTGCTCAGCAGGGAGTCTGCTTCTCCCTCTCCCATTCCCCCTGCTTGTCTTCCCTCTCTCTCTGTCAGATAAATAAATAAATCTTTAATAAAAAGAGCGTGGGGGAACGCCTGGGTGGCTCAGTTGGTTAAGCGGCTGCCTTCGGTTCAGGTCATGATCCCAGCGTCCCAGGATCGAGTCCCACATCGGGCTCCTTGTTTGGCAGGGAGCCTGCTTCTCCCTCTGCCTCTGCCTGCCTGTGCTCGCTCTCTGGCTCGCTCTCTCTATCTCTGACAAATAAATAAATAAAATCTTTAAAAAAAAAAGGGTGGGGGAATGCAAACTGGCGCAGCCACTCTGGAAACCAGTATAGAGGTTCCTGGAATATATAATGAAATACTACTCAGCCATAAAAAAGAATGAAATACTGCCATTTGCAATGATGTGAATGAAGCTAGAGAGTATTATGCTAAGCGAAAAAAGTCAGAGAAAGATAAATGATATAATTTCACTCAAGTGGAATTTAAGAAACAAAACAAATGAGCAAAGGAAAAAAAAGAGAGGCAATCCAAGAAACAAACTCTTAACTACAAAGAACAAACTGATGGTTACCAGAGGGGAGAGGTGGGGGGTGAAACAGGTAAAGGGGATTGAGAAGTGCACCTATGATGAGCATCAAGTGATGTATGCAAGTGCTGCATCACTGTATTGTACACCTGAAATCACTATTACATTGTAAGTTAACTCACTGGAATTTAAATAAAAACTATTTTTTAAAGATTTCATCAAGATCAAAAGCTTCTGCACAGCAAAGGAGACAGTCAACAAAACAAAGAGGCAACCCACGGAATGGGAGAAGATATTTGCAAATGACAGTACAGACAAAAGGTTGATATCCAGGATCTATAAAGAACTTCTCAAACTCAGCACATGCAAAACAGATAATCACATCAAAAAATGGGCAGAAGATATGAATA
>PISX010008567.1:0-81081 GCA_004024625.1 Mellivora capensis
AATTTATTTATTTGTCAGAGAGGGTGAGAGAGAGAGCAAGCACAGGCAGACAGAGAGGCAGGCAGAGGCAGAGGGAGAAGCAGGCTTCCTGCCGAGCAAGGAGCCCGATGTGGGACTCGATCCCAGGACGCTGGGATCATGACCTGAGCCGAAGGCAGACGCTTAACCCACTGAGCCACTCAGGCGTCCCAGAACTGGTATTGTAACCTTAAATCAACAAGTCATCCATCCACCCACCTACCTGTTGATCCAACAAATAGTTTCTCAGTGTTCAGCATGTACTGAGTATCAGTACACCCACCTACCTATTTATCCAGCAGATATTTTTTGAGCATTCACCACGTACTGGATACTATGTTAGAGACTGGTAGCTGGATGCTAGCACAAAGTGATTGTGAAAACTTCAAATGAATGATGATTGGAAACATCAACAATAGAAAGAATTTATTTGTTTGTTTATTTTAATGGAAAGCATTTATACTTTGTACAGTATATTTTTAAAAATTATTAGCATGTATAATTTTTAAAAGTATTTTTAAATAGCTAGGATACTATGTACCAGACAAATGCACATTAAGTAAAAAGCAGAGATTATAATTTTAATATAGTAGAATTCAAGGTACAAGTTTCTCCTAAATGAGATACAGAAGGTAGTTCTTTTTTTTAAGTTGATGAGAGATTACTAACCATGATTGGGATGTAATAATCAGCAGTGCTTATGTACAGATTTGAAACTGTCAAGTCAAACTTATTAAAAGTACATGGAGATATAAAAACAAAATTAAACCCACCCATTAGTTTTAAGAAATTTATTTGTTGACAGGCATATAAGTTGGCATATACAGTGGTAAATACGCAGTGTGGAAGTGGGGGGTGTCCACTAGGCTCATTCACATTCAGAGATTGACTTCGATTATTTGATCTAGACTGACTTCTTTTGGGAAGACTGACATGACTCAGGTGTCTTCCATGTCTCTCTTCTATTCTCATCCTCTAGCAGGCTGGCTTGGTCATGTTCTCATCCTAGTGGCAGAAGTTCAGCAGAAGGGCCAAACTCAGTTGTGCAAATGTTTATCAGGTCTCTGCATCACATTTGCTTATTGGCCAAGACAAGTCACAGGGCTAAGCCGGGGGGTGGGAATTATGTCTCACAAAAGGCATACAGGGAGTGGAGAGTGGAGGCCAATAAGAGAATCAATTTAATAGGTTAAGTAGACTTTTTTATTTATTTATTATTTTTATTTATTTATTTATTTGACAGAGATCACAAGTAGGCAGAAAGGTAGGCAGAGAGAGGGGGGGAAGCAGGCTCCCTGCTAAGCAGAGAGCCCGATGTGGGGCTCGATCCCAGGACCCTGAGATCATGACCTGAGCCGAAGGCAGAGGCTTTAACCCACTGAGCCACCCAGGTGCCCCCAAAGATTGACTCTTGAATAAAAGAGTAAAATTCTTTTGTAAGAAAAATACTGAATTGAAAATTTTATATTAATTAGGTGTGGTTTGGTTTTTTGTTTGTTTGCTTGTCTTTTTTCCCATTAATTGAGATTGTGTCACAGTTTTCTTTCTGGTCTTAGTAGCAGGGTAATTATTCTTTTCCTTTAGAGTAGTTTCTGTAAATGTATAAACAAACAAAAGCAGAATCAGATGTGTAAATACACAGAACAAACTGATGGTTGCCAGAGGAGTGAAAGGTTGGGGGATGGGCAAAATGGGTGAAGGGGAGTGGGAGATATAGGCTTCCAGTTCGGAATGAATGGAGTCATGGGACTAAAAGGCACAATGTAACTAGTGCGGTCAATGATATTTTAATGGCATTGTATAGTACTAAATGATAGCTATACTTGTGGTGAGTGTAGCATGGCGTATAAACGCCTTGAATCACTGTGTGGTACATCTGAAACTCATGTAACATTTGTGTTAACTACACTCAAATGAAAAAATTTTTAAAAAGTACTTGCAATCAGAAAAAAAGTAGTTTTTGTTGCTTCTTATTCTTTTCTTTTTCAAATTTAGCTAATGCTGTATATTCTGCATTTGAGAAATTTGGTGATATAAAATTGAAAAGACAAAAAGTCAAGTGTAAAAAATTTTTAAGACTATCATATACATGTTTCTTTTATGTCTATTATTTTTCTTTTTTCCTTTTCCTCTACCTCTAACTTGTATTGATTTTCTGCATTTTAGAGTGTTCTGTAATACCTTATAGACATAAATAATGGGCTATAAGTAAATATAAAAAATTAAAATGTAGATAATAGTATCATGACTCAATAAGGTTTGAAAGCATAAAAAGAAGAAAACAAATTAGCAGGATAATTATTTTTAATCATAATTATATTAATTTAATCTTACTTTTCTTTCTGGCTAATCTGATAGAAGAGGGTAGGAATATTAATAGGCAATATATATTTATTTTCAATCAACTATATTTGTTTTATTGAATACTTTTTCCTCAGGAAGGAGATCGCCTAAGTGATGAAGATTTGTACAAATTTCTTGCTGATATGAGAAGGCCATCTTCTGTTTTACGGCGACTAAGACCTATTACAGGTATTTTAAATTTTTGATTAGACATTATTACAACCCTTATCATCACTAATATGTCATATTGTTGGTAATTATGTACTTCTTTTCTCACTTCTCTAACCCATATGTCTTTCTTAGCCCAGTGCCTGTCAGTCTTCTTTATCTCATTATTCTCTTCTTGTGGTCTTAATAGTTTATATGCAAGATTCAGTACTTTTGATAATTTGAGTACTGAAATGAGAATGATGAATAATATCATGGCTTAAAATTATTTTTTAGGGGAAAGAGAATGTATGTAGAGTGGTAAATATTCAGAAACAAATTCATATTATAATCAGAACACAGCATTCCAGAATAAAACTGTTTTGTTTGTTGTTCCAGAGTAAAAAAGTTTAAATTAAATCACTTAACTTTCAGAATGTTGCCTGAGTCTATGCTAGATCCCTCTTTCTGTTTTTTTCTTTTGCTTCTTTTTTCTCATTCATTCATTCGATAGGCATTTATTATTTTACATGTACTTATTTCTGTATCAGTAATTTGTAAGTTTGAGACTTGGTAAAATGAAATAATTTAGAGGTCTGAGATGATTGTAATTTCTAGACTTCTTGCAAAAATAGGGTCTAAATCCTTCCAGGAACATTTTTACATGAAGTTTTTCTTACGTTTACATTGTTCTTACAATATGTTTTTATATGCAGCTCAGCTGAAGATAGACATTTCTCCTGCACCTGAAAATCCCCATTATTGCCTAACTCCAGAGCTGCTTCAAGTGAAGCTTTACCCAGACAGTAGGGTTAGACCTACCAGAGAAATTTTGGAGTTTCCTGCCAGGGATGTCTATGTTCCAAACACTACTTACAGGTAACACGTTTTAATTTTGGAGATTTCTGAAATTAGATATTATATATTCTATCGTTAAAGTAGAACTAGAATGAAACTCTCTAAAAATCCTTTGTAGCTTTGTTATGTAATCCATTTCTTAGTCTATGGTTTTATTAAGAGTCATGATGTATTAAACTTATACTGTGTGCCAGGTCAAAGGTCTAATGTTTATTACCTTACATACATTCTTTTTTTTTTTTTTTAAAGATTTTATTTATTTATTTGAGAGAGAGAGAGAATGAGAGAGAGGGCATGAGGGGGAGAGGTCAGAGGGAGAAGCAGACTCCCCGCTGAGCAGGGAGCCTGATGTGAGACTTGATCCCGGGACTCCAGGATCATGACCTCAGCCGAAAGCAGTTGCTTAACCAACTGAGCCACCCAGGTGCCCCCATACATACATTCTTTTATTTAATTCTCATGGCTTGAGGTAGGTATTACCTTCATTTTAAAAGTGAGTAAAGGGATGATGGCGAGGTCAAGTATACTTCCCCGTGGTGGAGCTAGCCCTGGAATTGTGGGCTGTGAGATTAAAACATTTGAACTCGCAGTTACTGTATTTCCTCAGATGTTATTAGCAGAGTCTAGCGTTCCACAGAACCAAATTTATGTGGCTGCACTGTGGTCCAACAACTAATCAACAGTGTTTACTGGTCCACTACTCAGAATACTTGACGTGAGGCTGTTGGATAGGCTTTCTAGGCTGACCACTCCATAACTCTTAAGGGTTTATTTATACTCCTTATGAATGAAGCCCCTTCCTTTGTGAATGCCTAGCCCGTGACTTGACATTGGGATAGCCAGCAGGGCAGCTCAGACGTAAGACTCCAGCCCAGCCTTCCCCAGCCTAGCCCATTTCACCACCAAGTTACCCAGTTTCTAAGGCCAAAATTTTGGAATCAAAGTGATTTCTCTCCTTTTCATACTCCTCACATTTACTCCTCACACAAGTTTTATAGGCTATGCTTTCAAAATGTATCCCAAATCCTGTAGTTCTTACTTTGTCCAAAGATTTTGTTTATATATTTGAAAGAGAGCATGCGTGCTGCTTGCATGTGCATGCCAATGGGGGTAGAGGTAAAGGGAGAAGACAAGAAGGAGACTCCTCACTGAGCACAGAGCCCCACATGGGGCTCCATGCGGGCTCGATGCAGTGCTCAACTAGGCAGGGCTCAATCCCAGGAACCTGAGATCATGACCTGAACTGAAATCAGTTGCTTAACCAGCTGAGGTTAGGCACCCCAGCCACTGCTTACCTTCTCTATTTTTTTTTTCCCCCAAGATTTATTTATTTATTTCACAGAGAGACAGTGAGAAAGGGAACACGAGCAGGGGGAGAGGGAGAGGGAGAAGCAGGCTTCTTGTTGAACAGGGAGCCCAATGCAGGGCTCGATCCCAGGACTCTGGGATCATGACCTGAGCTGAAGGCAGACACTTAATGAATGAGGCACCCCCCCTTTCTCCACTTATAAAACTCTCAGCAAGTCACTATCTAGATTAGCACTGTCAAATAGAAATATAATGGGAACTACATTTGGAATTTAAAATTTTGTAGTTCCGCATTAAAAAATAAAAAGAAACAAGTGAAATTAATTTTATGTTATTTAACCTAATACACCTAAAATATTATCATTTCAACGTGTACTAAATGTGAAAAACTGTTGAGATATTTTACTTTTTTTCTCTCCTACAAAACGTCTTCAAAATCAGGTGTGTATTTTACTTTTAAAGCCCATCTCATTGTCAGATGAGCCACATTTCAAATGCTTAGTTGCTGCATGGGGCTAGATGTTAGCCTATTGGACAGCTTCTGATCTCACATTTTTCTGTACCTTTCTGATTTGATCATCTTCTTTAACCCCTCCAAAATCAATTCTCAACATTATCACTAGAGAGATATTTAAATGTTCTCAATCAGATCGTTCATTCCTCCATCTAAAACCTCTGGTGAATTCCATCATAAGCAGAAAAAAAATGCTTTTTAAAAAAAAAAACAGTCTATAAGCCTCCGTATGCTCTGGCCCCTGCCTGTATCTAACTTCATATCCTACTCTGCTCATTTCACTTTAGCCTCAGTGGCCTTTTTAACTCATCCTTGAACAAACAAAATTTCATTCTCCCTAAGGCTCTTCCATTTGTTCTTCTCTTTGCCTGACATGTTTTCCCCTAGATCTTCATGTGGTTTGGTTCATTATTCAGCCATATGTCTGCTTAAAGGTCATTGCCTCGTGAGGCTCCCTCTCATTACCCTCATTAAAAAGATCCACTTCTTCTCTCCAGTTCTTCATCATCATTATTTAGCATCACATTATGTAGTTCATCGTTGTCCAGCATCACATTATGTAGTTATATCATGGGGTTTTTGGGTCTTTTTTGTTAGAATGTAATGACTGTAAAGGGTAGGGACTTGTTTGTTTCCGTTATCACTTTATTTCCAGCATCTAGAAGAGGATGCTGCACACAATAAACATTTCTTCATTGAGTTCAGAAATATCAATGGTATGAGAGTGGGATTTAGAGTCATAGAGTTAGGAGTGTGATTTCTGACTCCACTATGCACTATTTGGTGACTTAGGACAAGTTACTTCATATATTGGCCACGCAGTTTTCTTATTAATAAAATGTGAGGTTATAATTAACCTGCCTCCTCTTGTGAGGGTACAGAGTACAAAATTGCATGTAATTGGCAGTTAGTGTAAGTAAAGTTCTAGAAGTTAGGCTAAGGAAAACATATATTGCTTTTGAAAGAAATAAGATATTATGAAATTATTCTTCTATAAATTATATATTTAAGTACTTAAAAGCACATGGAATAAAGAAGTGATTATATAATCCAAAATTTGTATGAAACCATTTTGAGGTTATCAGCTGTACGTCTTACCTATTACAGGAATCTCATCCAGAGCAACCCTAACTTGTGTTTATCTGTCTTGCTTCCGCTTGGATTGTTTCCGAGATAAAGAAAATAGAAACCAGGGACTTCGTGTGGTCTTTTCTTCCATTTTCCTACTTATTTTTGTTATTTACATACTTATATTTTTAAAAAGAATTATATGAATATACTTAAAGTTCGTGTAAGTACTGTAGGCTTAAAATTAAAAATGGAAGTTCTTCATCTTACTCCTACCAGCATTTCCCTACCTTGATGTCTAATTTTCAGTGTCAATCACTGGTACCTCTTTTGCTCCTTCTTTTGGTATTTTATTCCTTGTTTCCTCAATAACATATTCATGCTACTATTTCTTGATTCTTGTTTAATTTTAAAGATCTGTTTACTGTTATAGAAGACTAAGATTTAATTCTTACATCTTCCTTCCTAAAAATAAATGTACTTGCATAAATCCAGAAAAAAATACATATACTTGTCATCTTTTCCATACGTAGTTATATTCCAGTTTTTCATTAAATCAGTGTTGATTTTTTTTACATGTTTGTGATTCTTATGTAACTATGTTTGCAGTGGAGCCCTGTAGATTACTATGATTTTATTCCTGCTGTTTTTGAATTATATAGCTTTTTATTTTCTTGAAATAGTTAACATTATTTAGTTTCCCTACTTTTCTGTGTGTTAATTCTCTAAAGCTTCTAAAATTCTCTAAAGCTTCTTGCAGTACAATAAAATACAGCAGATGATCATTTCCTGTCTCGCAGCTTCCTCAGTTTCCCTTGAAACTAGCTTGTAAGTGTGGCCGAGGGAGTTTCCGAGGCTTGCTAGGCCTCCTGTACAGTTGTCATCTTGGAGCCTGTTTACCATGATCCCGGAAGTTCTCTTTGCGTTTCTTTTGCTATGGAGTCCCTATTTCCTGTATAGTTTTCTTTCTTGTTTTACTCATTTTTACGGACAACCTTCAGTATCTTCTTCTTCTTTTTTTTTTTTTTTAAAGATTTTATTTATTTGACAGACAGAAATCACAAGTAGGCAGAGAGGCAGGCAGAGAGAGAGGAGGAAGCAGGCTCCTTGCTGAGCAGAGAGCCCGATGCGGGGCTCGATTCCAAGACCCCCGGATCATGACCTGAGCCGAAGGCAGAGGCTTTAACCCACTGAGCCACCCAGGCGCCCTGCTTCAGTATCTTCTTGACATAGGGTGTATGGGAGTAAACTTTCTGAGACTTCTACATCTGAAAATGGTTTATTTTACCTTTACTCCAGAATTACTGATTTTGCTGGATACAATATTCTAAGTTGTAAATTATTTTCTGTCAGGATTTTGAAAACATGACACAACTGTCTTCTGGTTTTAACTGATATTTTTGAGTGGTCTAATACTTTTTTTTTAAAAGAAGATTGTATTTATTAGAGAGAGAGAGGGTGTGAGCATGAGCAGGGAGGCAGAGGGACAGAGAGGGAGAAGCAGACTGAGCAGGGAGTCCAATGCGGGGAGGTAGGGGGGTGGGAGGCTCAATCCCCGAACCCTGAGATCATGACCTGGGCTGAAGGCAGATGCTTAACCTTAATGGACTGAGCCATCTAGACACCTCAGGTGGCCCAATGTACTTCTCATTGCTCATCCTTTGTGGGTATCATTTCCTTTGAAGGCTTTTTTGAATTGTTTTTTTTTTTTTTTACCCCTGGTGTCCTGAACTTGCCTGTGATGTGCTGATATGATAACATTAATTTAGTGCTCTATAGCATTTAATTTAAATTGTTTTCATTTAAATTAATTTATTCAGTCTCAGAAGAATCTTATAAATTATGTAATTCTGGCAGAATTGTTATTTTTTATTTATTATAAATAATTAAGAGATAAGAAACTTATCTGGACTTGAACCCAGGTCTTATTTTATTTCTGTGTTCTTCATCCTTTGGGATGATAGTACATCCAGTGTTTATAGTTATTGACAGTATGAATAAAATTAAAGTTTCTTATTGCTAGATAATTGATTGCTACATTTTTATTAAAGCAGGCAGAACACCTTTATTTACCTTATTATTTGCCTCAAAATATACCTCATTATGTATCCTTGTCTAATAATTGTTTTAATGTCTTATAACTGAGCTAAGGATAACAGTGGGTAGAAATGGCATCCTAGGGTATTATGTATATGAGGGGCTGAAATAGAAGATCTAGACATGTTTCAGGAGTTGAATGGGAGTTGGGTAGAGAGCTTATCTAAAGTGAGAAGATACCTTACTGAATGAGGTAGTCTATTGTTTTCTCTCAAGTATGTATCCAATTTTAATCCAGTCTTTTTCTGTGGGAAAGAAGGAAAAGTTAACACACCAAAAGATTTAAATGAATTTTATAAATTATAAGTTAGTATGTTTTTGCTGGGTATGAGTTTACGGAAAGTGAATGAACATATTAGTAGCTGTTTCCAGTAACTTGTTTATTTGTGTTTGATTTTGGTTTTTTTGATTGAATGCTTTACCATTCGAAGTGTTTAGCATCAGGAAGGATAATTGATTGTCTGAAAATCATAATTATTTTCTATTTTGGTAGTAAACTTTTCAGGTGTAAGAATGAATTCATAGCTAATTAGCTTGAGAATGATCTGGAGAAATCTGTTAACGTATCTCAGTACCTTTAGCTTGGGCTGTATCTAAGTACTGTGTTAATTAAAGAGTCGATACTTATCCCAAGCATTATTAGTGAAAATAACATTATAGGCAAAAAATGATTCATTAAATGTGTAAAGAAGAACTGTTCTCTCATGACTGAGTAGTTTATTCCCAGAGAATAGCAGAACCAGCTAAACTTATCAGTAAGATCAGGTTTATTCCTATTAAACGTTTATTGAAAACAAACACTGCTTTAGGTTCTAATGTTTTTTATCAAAATAAATTGGTTTCAGGCTAGAATTTTATATAATCTGTTTTTATCTTATGTACTGTCTTTAAGGATCTCATGTAAAATGTTTTAACTCTGTAACAAACATTGGTAAATTGTTACATAGGATGTCAAGTTTCTTAGGATTGCTAAGTTTCTTAAGGTACAGAAAGGATCATAGTGCTCTGTTAGTAATAGGTGAAAGCTGTTGAACAAGAAGGCACATTGTTTAAGAAAGAGATTAATAATTTTCTACTGTAAGGGTCTCTTTAAATAAAGACATAAAGAGAGGTACATGAGAATATAGAAGTAGATTATGGTTTCTATGCTTCATCGGTATTTTTCCTGTTGATACTTGTTGGCCAAAAGAGTTTCTTTCATTTTAAAAAAGAATGATTAGGGACGCCTGGGTGGCTCATTTGGTTGGACGACTGCCTTCGGCTCAGGTCATGATCCCGGAGACCCGGGATCGAGTCCCGCATCAGGCTCCCAGCTCCACGGGGAGTCTGCTTCTCCCTCTGACCTTCTCCTCGCTCATGCTCTCTCACTGCCTCTCTCTCAAATAAATAAATAAAATCTTTAAAAAAAAAAAAAAGAATGATTATAAAGTTGATTGTATGCTTAAAAAAAATCTCTGAGTTATAAAAAGAAAGAATAGTTTTTATATTACGTGAAATGGTATGACTATGCATATTTTCTGAAAAATTGGGAAATGGAACCATATTTTGCAACCACATTTAATTTTAGAATCATCTAAAACTGGAGATCAACTGGTTTTCCTTTTTTTTACATAGGGATAATAAAAGTTCATATATCTTAGAAATTTGTGAAGATTATATAAGATAATACTTATAAAGTGTTTTTTTTTTAAAGATTTTATTTATTTATTTGACAGAGATCACAAGTAGGCAGAGAGGCAGGCAGAGAGAGAGGAGGAAGCAGGCTCCCTGCTGAGCAGAGAGCCCAATGCGGGGCTCGATCCCAGGACCCTGGAATCATGACCTGAGCTGAAGCCAGAGGCTTTAACCTACTAAGCCACCCAGGAGCCCCTACATGTAAAGCTTTTTGCAAAGTGCCTGACACATATTAAATGCTCAGTAGAAGCTTTATTAGGTTACATTTATCCAAGCCTTACATAACTTAAGAGAGAATAGTTTGAAAGCATAGGGATTCTGAGTTTTGGGGGCATAATTAGACAAAATTATTTTTAAAGGGGAGGTTATCAAAGTTATCAAAAGTTAGTAGTAGCTTGCTTTGTATTATTACTTGAACCTTCAGTGCCATGTGACCTGAACATTAAGTCATATAGGTTGCTTATTCTACTTAATACTGTTAAAAAAGTTTTAGTCTCATGGACAGCTAATATTTTTAGGAATTTATAGTTTGTGGAAAAAAAAGCACAAATAGACCCCTTTACCATATCTAGAAAATCTCACATAGAAATAATTCTAGAATGACAAAAGGAAGATGTGTGAAACCTCATCAGAACTCAGCTAACATACAGATATCATAAAATATTTTGCCTAAGTTTCCATATATATTTGCTGACTGAATTGTTGCTGGATCACAATAGTATTTTTCTTTCTCAGTTTGAATTCTTTTTAACCTTTTAAAGAATGTTTTGTGGTAAGCCATTATTTCAGGTTATATACACTAGTGGTCATTATACAAATCTATATGTGTACGTTGTCCCAGTGAATAATGTTAAAAAATAAAAAGATAAAGTTGACACTAGGACTCCTTGTAGTTTCAGTACCATCATTGTCTCACTAAGTGTGTAGCAGCCTGTGTAGAACCAGTATGATTAGCTGACATACCAGCGGGCTTACATTTGTAACTGAAAAAAAACAGGAATTTAAGCATTTTTAATGTGAGTTTTAAGAAAGTATTTACACATCGTAGCTATTCGTAGTATAAAACTTAAGTGTATTTTAGAGAGTTTTATGGAGTAAAAAGAGATTTTAAAAATACTGTCTGAATAGAGGGAGAATGAATGGATGTGACTGAAACAGACATTTGGCTGAGGTGAGAAAACAGGTTAAAAAGAACTATAGTCTCAAAATGACCGATTTCCTATCACTTAACACTTTGGCCTCCAATATTTATAGTTATTATTAGACAATGTAGAAAAAGCTGTCTTAAAAGATATGTATAGGGGCACCTGGGTGGCTCAGTGGGTTAAGGCCTCTGCCTTAGGCTCAGGTCATGATTCCAGGGTCCTGGGATCGAGCCCGACATCGGGCTCTCTGCTCGGCGGGAGCCTGCTTCCCCCTCTCTCTCTCTCTCTGCCTGCTCTCTGCCTCCTTGTGATCTCTGTCTGTCAAATAAATGGATAAAAATCTTAAAAAAAAAAAAAAGATATGTATATAAAAAATACATATGTGTAATTTGTTATTTTTTTATATTTTTATTTATTATTTTATTTGACAGAGAGAGTACACACAAGTAGGGGGAGCAGCAGGCAGAGGGAGAAGCAGGCTCCCCACTGAGCAGGGAAGCCCAATACAGGGCTCCATCCCAGGACCCTGAGATCATGACTTGAGTTAAGGCAGACGCTTTACCGACTGAACCATCCAGGTGCCCCAGTTTTTTAAATGAAATTGTTGCGATTCCTCAAAGATATTTAGAAAAATCCCTT
Organism: Mellivora capensis; assembly: GCA_004024625.1. Lineage (NCBI taxonomy): Eukaryota > Metazoa > Chordata > Mammalia > Carnivora > Mustelidae > Mellivora > Mellivora capensis. The sequence goes on from PISX010008567.1 coordinate 11,812, forward strand.
ATTTAGCTATATCTAAAATTAGAGATTTTTGTATTTAAATAAATCACCCCTACACACACTGATTGTTCACTTATTTTTGTAGAGCGTTAATCCGGGAGAGACCTGGTCTTTTCATTCCTCTATAGAGGTGAATGAAGATGCACAGATACATGGCAGTTTGCAGCTAAAGTCATTCATTTCTTACTGTGCCAAACAAATGAAGATTATTGACATTAAATGCTTGCTTTATCAAGGAAATACTTAGCTATCACAGTATCATAGAAAAAATACTAGTGTAGTCGTTACATTAATTAAGATAACCAGCTAGGGCACCTCTCTCATGCTCTGTCTCTCAAATAAATAAAATCTTAAAAAAAAAGATAACCAAGTAATATCAGTGGGGAATTTTTTTTTTTTTATTGAGTATCTGAAATCATCTGGAAGTTAGATACTGGATTTGTGTAATGTTGCTCGTGTTCCAAATTTATACTTGACTTCCACTGTGGCATTTGAGTTAGAAAGATCAAGGTATAATGTAATTGAGTAAATGCTGTGTGTTCAGTTTTTAAGAGCTACATCACACATCATGTTATTCTTAGTGAGATTGTGAGAGTTGGCCTCTTTTCCAAAGTTGCCTTAGTTGTAATCACCTACTGAACTTTCATCTTTGTTTTTCTTCCAATTTATAGAAAGAGGGTATCTAGCAAATATTGTGTTACTAAGAATATAAGAATGAATGCAGTGGTTCAGACCTGGTAATAATGTAAGAAACAAAATGAAGGGGTGCCTGGGTGGCTCAGTGGGTTAAGCGTCTGCCTTCGGCTCAGGTCATGATCCTGGGGTCCTGGTATCAAGCAGCACATCGGGCTCCCTGTTCGGTGGGGAGTCTGCTTCTCCCTCTCCCTCTGCCTCTCCCCACCCCCCCAGTTTGTTCTGTCTCTCTCTCTCTCTCTTTCAAATAAATAAATAATAAAAATAATAATGATAATAAATAAATAAATAAATAAGAAACAAAATGAAAAGATGCCAATCATTTTGATCTGGATCTTGGTTAGCAGTTAGGATTATGCCCCATACATCTCTTATTAATCCTTAGTAAACTTCGAGGTTTGCTAATCTGAATATAGTCTTAAACTTTTTTATAATAGGAAATTACAAACATATACAAAAGTAAATAGAACAGTACAATTAACCTCCATTGTCATTCTTTTTTTTTCTTTTCAAAATTTTATTTAAATTCTAGTTAGTTAACATAAACTTTTTTTATTACATAATCTCTATACCCAACATGGGTCTTGAACTCACAGCCATGAAATCAAGAGTTGCCTGTTCCACTGACTGAGCCAGCCAGACACTCCTCTCTATTGTTTTATTTATTACCAGTTCCCCTTTTTCCTGTAATACTTTAAAACAAAGCGTAGTCATTATATCATTTCACCTGTCAATCCTTCAGTATGTTTTTCTGTTGAGTGGTTTAATAAGCTTTTTACATATACTGATTGAATTTTTTCCCTAAACTTTTGTTTCTGGAAACAGATTGACCAGTCAAAAGTAAATGTATACTGTTTATATTATGACCCATGTAATTCATGATTCTTGAACTAGGTCATATTATGGTAGATCTTGCTTGGAGTTGGGTTCTTAAAGTTTTTTTTGTCATGGTACCCTTGCAGTTTTGTGAATCCTGTGATTCTCTTTTTTGGAATAATGTTTTTAAATGCATAAAATAAAATACATAGGATAACAAAAGAAATCAATTATGTTGAATTATAATTATCAAGATTAATTAAAGTTCTGATGCATGTTTCTTTATTAATGAATTAAAAAATATCTAGCCACAGGTCTAAAAGCTACCATATTTTCTAAGCAGTAATAAGCATGTGAAAAATACTCTGAGATATCTGCAACAGTTGTGATACAAAAATGTGTATGATTTCTATTAATGACAAATTCTCCTGTATTGCTAATACTGGTATGGTTAGTTTCCTACATTCAGAATTTAAGGAAGTGCAAATTTCAGTGAAAATTAAGGAGTATTTTTCTTCCCATTCAAGTTTATGGTCCCCTGCTTTAAAGAGTGTAAGTTTTTATAATTGTTTTTAGTTTTCTTGGATGTCTCAAGCTGTTGCTGCATACTCTCCTATTCTGGTTTTGCCCTAGATATATCACCATAGCTTTTATTCTATCTTAATTGATCCTAGTTTTATTTTAATTACAAAAGCTTTTGAGTTGAGAACTCTGTTTCCTAACATTTTAACATAGCCACCCATGAGTTTTTAGTTAGGGGCTTGTATTTCAGTATGAGGAGTGTTATCTCAGACTCTGAGGGAAGGAGTCAAGTTTCAGGAACGGTAGCAGAATATGAGAGCAGTTTTGTTCACCTATCCTGAGAATTAGAGTATTTTCAGTTAGGAAAAATTTGTGCACATTACTTACTTAAAGCGATGTGGAGTGATAGCCAAGATCTAATATTTACAAGTGTATACATTTGTTCAGAATTTTATACTTCATAAAACCATTCAAATACCCTGTCTTGCTTGAGGATTACAACAACCCTGTGAAGTAAATCAGGCAAGATTATCATTGTTCCCATATATGGGATGTGGAGACTGAGGCTTAGTTGCTCATTTGAAGATAAATAGTTACAGCCTTACCTCTTTAAGGTTGTAGATCATCGCTCTTTTAGATAAACTTAATCATCTTGTTAGATGTATGATTGTTCCCAGGGTTAAACAAATGAATTTAGAAAAACAGTTTTTCTGTTTGAGGTGGCATCCTTGATTTTATATTTTCTAAAATGTCATTGAAACTTGATTTTATAAAAGCACACTACGGGAGATTGTTAGTCCTACTTTCATGACCTTGAACTCAACATTTCACACCAATTGAGTAATTTTGTCCTAGTTGATTTGCCATGAGAACACTTTGGACTTTGATAAGAGGACCAACCTTTTGGTCATTTTGTTTTTAATTTTCAAAACTATTGTGTTGGATGATCACTTAGTAGTACATACAGAAATGCAGTGCTGTGGTTGTTAGTGATGGGAAAAGTCATAAGGAAATTTGATTATCCTGTAACAGAAGGTGAAAATATGTAAAAGTACATATTTGGAATAGGTTTTATAAAAGAGGCAGATCGTAGGAACTCAGTAAATACTGGTTAATGCACATATTTTTGATTAATGAATGAGATAATTGATCTCCATGAGTTAATGCTGTTAGGAAGAAAAGATACAAGCATGAGAACATACTGATTATAGAATGACAGAGAATAAACAGATTATACAAAAATAGGTAACCCCAAAATGAGAAATGTGTATACTTGCTTTCAGTAAAATTCACAGTTTCAGATTGAACTCTTGGTATAGAAGTTTGGCAGTAATTTACTCAAATCAAGTAGATAGACTTATCTTTTTGATACTCTTGGAGTTTTTAATTATAGTTTTTAAAATTTTCTGTTAAGATTTGCCATTATGTATTTTTCTGTCTTTCCTTCATTTATTAAGTGCCAGTTGAGGGGTACAGGCAGTACTGCTGCATGGTATCAGAAGGAGGAGCCCCATTTACAAGGATATTCCTAGAGGGAGTGAGATATTTTTCAAGTATAAATAGGACCTAGCCAAGTAAGAAGGTGTATAGAGGCATTCTAGACAAATGGAATAGCATTAGGAAAGTATAAGGGAGTGTTTAAAACTTGATAATTTTGATAAGGGCTAAGGGTTTGTGTTGGGCAAAAAATGGTAAAAGTAATTTAGGATCAGATTATACAAACTCTTGAATATCTGGAAGAGATGTGGATGTTGTTCTGTAGGCTTCTGCCCTCCACATTGGGGTACACATTCTTGCTGTGTACGGTATGCAGATCCACAGGATAAATATAACACATCTTTCAGGAATATCACTTTTTAGAAGATATGGGGAAGAAATAACTATTTTTATATGAAGATTTATAGAGTAGAAAACACAATTCACATGCAATTTTAAGATAAATTGTAAGATTTATGGTAGAATCCTAATAAGATCCTAAAAGAAGTATGGGCTTATATAAAGCCATTTCATCCTGTAATTCTAGAATTGTAAAGATATATTTTCAGTATCCTCAAGCTGCTATACTCTTTTAATAGACATGTTTGAGTGGCATAGGTCAAAGTAGTCTGTAGCCATTATAAATTTGTTTTAGGAAAATTGAAGGAAGATAGACATAAACTTAGGAGACAAGGCAGGAGACTGTTCAGATAGTTTAAAATTCAGGTTAAAAGCAGGCCTTGGTAGGGAAAAAGTCATATTATATTAACAGTCTTTTCAAAAGAAGATTGTATTCAGTTTAGTGGCCTATTATACAGGAGCAGTGATTCACAAAGTTAAGTAAAAAGGCTGAGATGTCTTCCAGGTTTTAAGCTTGGATGACTGGAAGCATGGTGGTGCCATTAATGAATATACAGAGGTAAGGGGGAGTGTGATGGCGTAGAAAGGGGGGAAGGCCCAGCAGAGGTGGTAGGGATTTGATGAATTTATTTGATAGGTTGAGTTTGAGAAGACTGTAGGATATCAAAGGAGGAATGGTAATAAGCAATGTAAGAAGGGGAACTGGAGAGAAATCTGAAAATTATCATAAATTTGGGAACTTGACTCATGGAACATAGATGAGTCCATGAGAGTAGATAGAATTTCTGAGGATAAGAGTGGAATAGATTTTTGAAGTCTGCATTGGTCCAAATATACCACATACTAGGAGGGAATTGGGATATAAAAAATGGATTCAGGTTAGGGATAATCCTTGGAGAGTATAGTCATATGTGGAAGCAAAATGAGGGTCATGTTTGAAGAGAGAGTATTGTTCATGAGTAAGTTAGCAGAGAGATCCAAGTGAATGTGGACTGAGGAAAGGCCATTAGATTAGACAATTGTGAGTTAATGGTGTAATTAAAATACTTGGCAAAGGAGTGAGGACAGAAGGACACAATTTGTGAATCATAAAAAAAAATCCTTTCTCTACCAGATTTATCTCTCAATCTGAGCATATTTTATACAGAAAAAACTCACTTAGTACTCCTAAAAGGAACAAAACGAAAGATGTTGTGTAAGAAGTCTAAAAAATTGGAGAACAAATAGAAGAAGCAATTGGCATATTAAAGAATGCATTATTTTGTATTTGAAAGCTTCCACTTTTTTGGGGAAAAAAGTCATTATGGTATTCTGGCTCTAAAAAGTCAATTTTGACAGTTTGGCTATGGTTTTAAATGCTAAAGCTTATTCTTTTGTAGTTTATTGGAACAAAATATTTATGTAGGATCCACATAGATCATACATATTTACATGTCATGTAAAAAACATGACATACTGGGGCGCCTAGGTGGCTCAATCATTAAGCGTCTGCCTTCAGCTCAGGTCATGATCCCACGGTCCTGGGGTCTAGCCTGGCCTCAGGCTCTCTGCTCAGCAGGAAGCCTGCTTCTCCCCCTCTCTCTGCTTGTGTCCCCTCTCTCACTGTGTCTCTCTCTGTCAAATAAATAAATAAAATCTTTAAAACAAAACAAATAACAAAAAAACATGATATACTGAGTAATTTAAACTACATAATGCTGAATATTTTTTTGACTAAGGTGAGTCAGTATATAACTTGGGGTACTATATTCCTTAAAACTAGATTTAATTCAAAATTTTATTTCTGTTTGGTAGTTTCTTTAAAAACCTTATTTAAAAAATACTGACAAGTGATATCATGATCAAAAGTAATCCTTGAGGATTATAATTCAAATTTTTTACATTGGAAATAATGGAATCATTATATGTCACTAAAAAACTACAAGAATTTCTATATTTTAAGGGACTGAGTCTTTATTGAATTGGGAATGTATCTTTCAGGCTATTTAAACATTCAATAACTTGTTATGATTTTTACTTCTATTTGACAACCTACACATAAGTATTAGATTCATGCCATGTCCAGGGGGAAATAAATTATTAAACTTGAGGCCACAGATACATTCATTCTCATGATATTCTGACAAGATCCCTTTAAAATGGTTTTCACATTGTTAAGGGTTAAAATATATAAAATGTATACAGGTTATAGATAAGTTAAGAAATATGTTAAGATACAGTGATGCCTGATATTAAGGTCAGTCTGACCTAGTAATCATGATCTACTGCATTTGTTTAAGAGAGTTAACCTATTTTTTTATGTAATTTTTTATTTAAAAAAATTTTTTTTAAGATTTTACTTATTATTTGACAGAGAGAGACACAGCAAGAGAGGGAACACAAGCAGGGGGAGTGAGAGAGGAAGAAGCAGGCTTCCCCTGAGCAGGGAGCCCAATGCAGGGCTCCATCCCAGGACCCTGGGATCTTGACCCGAGCCAAAGGCCGACGCTTAAGGACTGAGCCACCCAGGTGCCCCAACAGTTAACCTATTTTAATACAGTATTTTATCTTGCATCATTTGACTTCATAAATAAAGCTTACCAAACATTTATTTCAGATTATTTGGTAGCAAAATGAAACATCAGTTTTAAAATTAGTATTATAGATTTTCATATGTGCTCTGAACTAACCGAATTTTAATCTTGAAATTAATAATATTACAGCATTTAGGAATAATCATCAGTCTTTTATGTTTACTGAAGTGCAGAATTTTAGCAAGAAAATTAATTTTTTAAATGGAGCAAGTTTAAACTGAGCAATTAGCCTACATAATGACTCTTAAAATAAAAGTCCTAGTAAATTTTTTATTTAAAAAATGACTTAAAAATTCACCCTTTGGGTAAAATTTAGATTGTGACCACATAAAATTGATTCTCACATCATAGAATATATGAATAAATGATATCATAAGAATTTTGGGAAAAATAAATGGTATTCTTTGATGTGATTTGACAATATGTTTAATTTTAAGTTGATAGTGACTTTAAAAAAGAATCTATTTATGAAGCCTTCTGTTAGGGATTTAATACCAGATTATTAAACCACAGTAACTTCAGATGAATTTAATGTTTAATTTGTCGGCTTTTTAATTTGTTTCAGTTCATTCAGAACTTTCTGAATCTTTTGGATGGATCAACATTTTAGTTGATTTGACAGAATATAACCTTCCATTTTGAGATTTCCAACATAGTCCTCTTCTCTCTGGCTTAGTTTTTGCTCTTGGCTTGTTATATTTACCATTTAGGTTGTTTTCCCCACAAACATTGTGCCACCACCAGCCTCCTAAAGAAGATAGATAGGGCATTTCATGAATACAAACTCACGTAGTTACTGTTACTACATTTCCCCATGAGTACATATTAACATCTAACAAATATGACAATATTGTATGGATCATGCATGTATTCCACTTTAAAATAATCTGTACAAGTCTTGTGTATACACTCAAAATAAAATACCTGAGAAATGTTATAAGTAAAATATCTAGTTGAACTAGAATCAAATTAATAGTTATATTAAGAAATTTTTACCTGTAGAGAAAATGTTTATTTGGGATTCAGTTTTAAAAGAGTTGACATTGTAGATGTTAGCTAATACTTTGGGAAGATATTTTCTAGATATGAAAATGAAATATTGATATTAGGAAAATGATACCTGAATAACTTTCTGGACAGTTGACATGCTCTTTTGCCATGTGATCCCAAGTAGAAAACACCAAGTCTTTGTGTTCCGGGAGTACACTGGGCACATCACCACTAATTTCAACTAGGTGTAACGTATAGTTGGTTTCATGATTTCCCAAGTTAAAGGAATATTCGATATAATGCTTGTTGTCGTTCCAGTCTTCTAGTTCAATTCGTAAAATGTAATTAGATTGCCTTACTATGGAGTATATCTTCTCTAGACCCAACCAAAATTCTCCTGAAAAGAAAGGGAAAATCTGTGGGTTGTTAACTGCGTATTAGGTACCAATAGTTGTTTTTTTTTTTTTTATTGTGGGGTTGTTGGTTTTTTTTTTTTTTTTGATAGTGGTTTTTTTATTGGTGTAAGTCAGTGAATTGTTTTAGCCTAGAATCCCTTGGTTATTTTAGAGTCTCTTAAAATATTTCTTTTTAAAACAATTTTATTGAAGATAGTGAAATATACAAAAAAAGTTAAAAATATTAATAAGCCTGCCTCAAGTATGATTATTGTTTTTAAAATTAATTTTATGAGACATATTTCGTGGGTGAAACATATTAGGCATTTTAGATGTGGCCATTGATAAAATATTATCTCATTTCTAGGTCCTTCCTTAGGTATACTGGCTTTACTATAAGGAATTTGTTAATACCCATATACTATAGGAAATTTTGTTAAATATTTCTACTATTATACCCAGTGTTACTTGGATGATAATAGTGTCATTTTCTTCAAGTATAGTCTTGGCCTTTGATATTTGCTTGATAATTTCTTTGTAGGAAAATAGGGAATAAAATTTTTTAGACATTTTAAGTTAAAAACATAATTCTCTCTTTAATTTTAAAAAATATTTTTATTTGGGATTAAAAACAACATAAATACAAAGATCTCTTTTTAATTTCACAATCCTTTCTATTAGAGTGTTTAAGGAAAAAAGTCAAACTTTTATTGCTGTTGAATTAGAAGACAGTTTTAGGGATTTCAAGTACTAATGGCTTATTTTCTTATAGAAATAAATGAGTATTCTGGACTTAACACTCTTAAGTTACACCAACTCTTAGAAGATTTGGGTCTACAGAACATATCACTAAATATACCTTTTAGTAAGGGAACTAACTAGTAGTTTGAAGATAAAATTTTTTAAATGATCAAGTAGAGTGTTTAATAAAAAAATTTGGTATAATAATGGATGTTTTCCAGTTTATAAATGAGTACTTATATTATGAATTTTTTAATGTGCCTTTTGAATTTTAAATCTGTTATTTATTTTTGTTTTGCTTATTTTATTTTGTGATCAAAATACAGTAGTTGCACTGAGTTAATTCATTTATTTTAAATCACATTTCCATAGTATACATTTATAATATTTAAACAATTGAGATTTAAACATTTAGTACTATACATCTGACAGTTTACTTGTTCCTTCCACCTCCAAATAGTATCAAAAATGTTAAAAAAGAATGTAGAGTGACCAGTGATAAGGATGATTTTCTTGATAGCTCATTCATAGCATTTACCACAGAGCACTCAGCATTTTATCATAGTTGTCTTTAATAATTGTACTTATGACAATTAGAAGCCATCAAATTGTGATGCATATACTTAAGAATGGATATGAAATTGTGATCAGTATAATTCAAGTAGATGCTTATAATAAGTGTAAATTACTAACAGATATGTAATTATTAGTTAATAAATTCTAAGAAGGCTGGGCCTAGTCCTCATTCATTGTTGCATTCCTAATGCCCAATCCAAAATAGATTCCCAGTAAATATTTTTAAGTAACAAGTGAATGAATGAATAATGAATGAAGTCACCTTACCATTAAGTCTCCCAAAACCATATCTGTAGTTTTCCCAAGTTTCATTGAAGTTTTGTGATCCATCTATTCGGTGTTGAATTAATGTCCATGAACTATCTGAATATAATGAACAAAATTATGTATTTTAAGTAGATTGATGCTAAAAGATATAACAAAGTACTGTTTTCTTTCTTTTTTTTTTTTTTTTTTAAAAAAAAAAAGGTTTTATTGGGCACCTGGGTGGCTCAGTGGGTTAAGCCTCTGCCTTCAGCTCAGGTCATGATCCCAGGGTCCTCGAGGCCCGCATCCTGCTCTCTGCTCAGCGGGGAGCCTGCCTCCCCCCTGTCTGCCTCTCTGCCTACTTGTGATCTCTCTCTCTGTCTCAAATAAATAAAATCTTTTAAAAATTTTTAAAAAATTTTAAGAAAAGGTTTTATTTATTTAAGAGGGGTAGAGAGAGAGCACAAGTGGGGATGGGTCAGATGGAGAGGGAGAGAGAGAGAAGCAGGCTCCTTGCTGAAGAGGGAGCCGGACATGAAGCTTGCCCCCAGGACTCTGGGATCATGACCTGAGCCAAAGGCAGATGCTTAACCAGCTGAACCACCCAGGTGCCCCAAAATAGTGTTTTCTTGGTTTAATTTGATTTGATTTTAAAGATTTTATTTATTTGAGAAAGAGGGACAGAGAGTGACAGAGATAGCATGAGCAGGGAGGAGAGGAAGCAGCAGACTCCCTGCTGAGCAGGGAGGTGACATGGGGCTTGATCCCTGGACCCCAGGGTCATAACCCAAGACAAAAGCAGACACTTCACTGACTCAGGCACCCAGGTGCCCCTTGTTTTGATTTTAATTAGTGGCTATGTAATGTAGTCATTAATATCATTATGGTACTACCATTTTATTATTTATTATGGTCCCAAGAAGCTAAGTAAAGGGCAACTAATGAATCTATCTTAATAAACTTGCCAACAATACTAATTTCAGATTATTTTATGGAAAAATATGGAGAATACTGAATAAGTGCATTAGTAAAAACAAAAATAAACAAGGCAAATATAAATAGTAGAGCTATGCAGTTGCTTATGTTACTTACATTTCATTTACATATATTCAGAACAAAGATAATAAGATTAGTCTTACTAATAGATAGTGAACAACATGAGCTAATTACAGTCCATTTTCTCTTCAGGCTGGTTTTACCTGATTTAACATCACAGTAGACATTAAAAACTTGAGAGTTGCTGGGTCTAATGGGGTAGATGCCACTTGTATGTTCGCCTCTGTTATAAACGGTGGTACAATTAGCAGGAATGTCTAGAATCAAGAAAGTGCTATTACATAAGATATAGTCATAAGAATGCTATCTTTAGAGCTTGAGCGTTTTACTTGACATTTTATGGAATTGTGGTGAATGTAGCCCTTAGCCTTTTTCAGTACTGTATTACCAACAAAGCACTTGATAACTGAAGCAGATTTATTAGATGGCATGTTATGCAAACAATATTAAGATAGTTACTATTAAACTGATTTCTTTTTAGGAAAAGTGACAAAATGAGAATTTTAGATATGTATTTTTGCTAGATATAGGAAGAATATAAATATAATGCCACATATGAGACGTTATTGTAGGGCTTGGTGTTCATAGCACTTAATCTACAGGTGTATATGGAAAGAGTGAACATACATGAAGGAAACTTACAGAGACCTTTTGTGTGTGTGTTGGAATTACATAAAAGTGAACGTTTTGAAAGTATTATTTTGTCAATGTTCAATTGGGAATAGAGACTTTGTTCTTTCATCTCTGTGGTTTTTTTTTTTAGTGAAAATTTTCAACAGGGAACTAGAAACGTTAGCGAGAACTTCATAGTCGTTCCATCTGTATTTAGTAATTGTTAATCTTTTGCCATTTTTGCTTCATAAATATACATGTATACAAATATGTATTTTGCCGTGCTATTTGAAAGTCATTTGCAGACATCATGACCTTAACCCCTTGAATATTTCAGCTTGTATCTCTTTAAAAAAAAAAATTTTTTTTTATTAACATATAATGTTAGCCCCAGAGGTACAGGTCTGTGAATCACCAGGTTTACACACTTCACAGCACTCACCATCGCACATACCATCCCCAATGTCCATAACCCCATCACTCTCTCCCTAGCTCCTCCCCCCCAGCAACCCTCAGTTTGTTTTGTGAGATTAAGAGTCTCTTAATGGTTTGTCTCCCTCCTGATCCCATCTTGTTTCATTTATTCCTTTCCTACCCCCCAAATTCCCCATGTTGTCTCTCAACTTCCTCATATCAGGGAGAGCATAGGATAATTATCTTTCTCTGATTGACTTATTTCGCTCAGCATAATACCCTCTAGTTCATCCACGTCGCGCAAATGGCAAGATTTCATTTCTTTTGATGCCAACTTGTATCTCTTAAACAGGAGTTTATTTTCATCCATAACTATACCATTATTACATCTAAGAAAATTTAAAATAATATCATATTATCTAATATAAAGTCTACATCTATATTTTCCTGATAGTCTTAAGAATGTGTTTTGTAGGATTAAAAAAAAAAAACAAACCCTGCCAGGATCCAGTTTAGATTGACACATCGTATTTGGTAGATTTGTTGCTTTACTCTATTTTAGTTGAACAAGAGGCCCTGAGAATAGCAATTTTGATGGGAATGTCTAAGACAGGAGAAAAATTTGTTGAAAATATACCTTCAAGGAAGAACCCCAACAGATTAACTTACCATCGTGTTCTACATTTTGTGTTTCATTAAAGTGAAGAAAGGGGGTGGTTCTTGGTGCTCTTGGTTTAGAAGAAAGAGAATTTTCTGTGGATTCTTGAATACTAGTTCTTCTTAGCTGATGGAAGAATATAAATTTTTTAAAAATGGTACTGAGTGTACAGTTAGGGGAATCTGAGGGAGGATATTAAAAGTACAACTTGTATACATCTTTAAGCTCGTAATATGTTATTGCTTTTGATGTTAAAATGGATCAGCGGTGACATACAGATTGTATACATGACCTCAAAATATTTAATGAGGCACATTATTTAATGAGTTCAAAAAACTAGAGAAAGATAGATAGCAAAGCACAAACCAGAAATTTGTCAAAAAAACAGCAAGACCAAAGGTAAAGACTTTGCTTATTAGCATTTTTAAATATGTTCTGTTCATTTATGTGAATAGAATATGTATTCTGTTCAGTAACAGGCAGATTTTAAGCTTGATAAATTGTCAGTTGTAGGCCTTATTGAGTGAGTCTAAGACCTGCCTTAAAGACCTAGCATGTAAGCTGAACAAGGCTGCTGTCTTAATAGTTTTTTGGAATGTAAACATATTTGTAGAAGTAAAAAATTGGCAGGCATATTTGCTAACTTTGAATACATTCATTATTTCATTGCAAGTTTAGCAATGTTTAGCAATAACACTTTATTTTTATGCAAAATGTGCTGGGTTTGCAGTTTACTGACTAATAGCTTTTCTTATTGATTGCCTAAGAAAACAGATTACATAATACCTTACTAGTGTTTTTTGATGTTGGCATTTCCTATGACCTTACTCATAAGGAACTGTTGCAGAGTTCATTTGTTGGATATTAGCTTTTCTCCTAGGTAACTGTGTGATGTTAAATGCACTTAACTTACAGAGTTTTGGATCTTATTTGAAATTTGAGGAACCTGGATCAGGTGATCTGAGGCTTCTTCTAACTCAGATACTCATTGTTTTAAATTCTTCATACATTTTATTATTAGAGAGGATGTATACCATATGATAATAGTGACATTTTGTTTTGTGAGTAGGCTCATTTATCCATAATAAATGATATAGGAGGGGGTGCCTAGGTGGCTCAGTTGTTAACCGTCTGCCTTTGGCTCAGGTCATGATCCCAGGGTCCTGAGATCAGCAGGGAAGCCTGCCTCTCCCTTCCTCTGCCTGCCGTTCCCCCTGCTGGTGGTCTCTCTCTGTCTCTCTCTCTCTCTCTCAGATAAATAAAATCTGTAAACAAAACCAAAAAAGGATACAAGAAAAAACAATTTGGAAAAATAACATAATGAGGACGTTGTAGGAATCAAAACTACCTGGCAAAAACCCCTTTTGGATAATTAGCAAAAATAATAAAATAACCTACTAAACTATGATTCATAATTAGCAAAATAACCTGAAATTAAGAGTTTTAAAATTTCTGAAACATATAACGATATGTTTGGTTAGTGGAAATTGTTTTATAATTCTTGACAACTATTTTTTTATAGGTTTCTCCAGATTTGTATTATTTTTGGAACCTTCTGGGATGCCTGTTTCATAGTAGTAGTAATTAATATTTTTGAAATATTTAGGTTCTTACATAGCTTTATTCTAAATAGGTATCTCCCTCACCTAGACAGCAGCTTACATTGTAGATTAATTATACTGTTGGATATTGAACTTTATTTATGAGGCACACAGCTTCTAATATTACTAATAATAGCAAGCTTTTATTTTTTTGTGTGTTGAATATGATATTAACTTTATTAATTTAACATATATTTATTTAATTCCTACTATGTCTCAGGCAGTATTCTGTATGCCAGGGCAACAGCAATGAGAAAAATGAAGAAAATCCCTGTTCTCAATGGAGTTTACATTCTGATGAGGGAACAGACAAAATAAATAACTAAAATATATATATTATGTGAAATAGAGATAAGTGTAAAGGAAAAAAGAAAAAGAATGAAGGAGGTAACAGGTTTTAAGGATGGGTTTGGGAATTGTAATTTTTGATTAAGTGACCTAGTAGGACTTCACTGAGAAGTTTATACTTGACAGAGACCGAATGGGCCATGCAGATCCCAGGGAGAAGAGCATTCCTCCCCTAGATGATAGAGGGAACAAGGGCAAAGGGCCCGAGACAGCAGCATGTTTGATGTGTTTGAGTAACTGGGAAGAGTCATCCCAGTATGACTAGAGTTGGAGAGATGAAGTTAGAGATAAGAGTCATCTGGGGTCTTACGGGCTACTGGAAGTGAGATGGGAAGCCATTTATGGTTTTGAACCAAGAGAGATGTAATCTAATTTTGACTTTCTTTTAAAAAAATGATTTATTTGATTTACTTGAGAGAGAAAGAGAAAGAGAGTGCTCTAGAGCAGGGGGAGGGGCCGAGGGAGCTGGACCCTGAGATCACAACCTGAGGCAGAGTCAGACGCTTAACCAATTGAGCTAATTTTGATTAATTTTGACTTTTGATAGAATATATTGAAGATATACTTTACATGAATTAATTCTTTTTTTTTCTTGTACCACTCCTATAAGATAGTTCTGTTATTTTCCTGATAGAGTAAGTGAGGAAACTGAGAGACAGAAAGTTTAAGTAATTTATTTAATAAGGTCATGCCAAAGTTTTAGAGCCAAAATTCAAACCCAGGTAGTTTCTTACCTTCAGAGTCTATGGTCTTTAACAGTCATGTTGATGTGACCTGTTTACTCATTATCCAACTATAAGTTTTAAAAATAAATTTAGGGTCTGATGTTTTCACAAACCTAGATTTTATGTAAAAGAGTGGACATACCATTAAAATACTGACTTACCTGGTTTTCTATTTCTTTTATTTGACTATGCTGTTGGTTTAATTGTCTATATTGTTCCTCCACAGTCTGTAGAAGGTCTTTGATGCTATTATCTTGCTGTTCTACAAAAGTCTGGACATAGAATTGTAGGGTGGTTAGAACTTTCTGTCTTATTTCTTTTTTGTTAAATTAGATTTAAAAATTTTTATAACACTATTACAATCTAAATTTATAAAACTAATAATGGATTAGATAACTGAATATTGGCAACCTTTTTCTCTTTTATGCTTCTTTCAAATCCTTTTGTTTTTATGTTTTAAAATGTACCATCTTGGGGCACCTGGGTGGCTCAGTGGGTTAAGCCTCTGCCTTCGCCTCAGATCATGGTCCCGGGGTCCTGGGATTGAGCCCCGCATCGGGCTCTCTGCTCACTTTTTTTAAAAAAAGATTTTATTTATTTATTTGACAGAGAGAGCTCACAAGTAGGCAGAGAGGCAGGCAGAGAGAGAGGGGGAAGCAGGCTCCCTGCTGAGCAGAGAGCCCGATGCGGGGCTCGATCCCAGGACCCTGGGACCATGATCTGAGGTGAAGGCAGAGGCTTAACCCACTGAGCCACCCAGGCACCCCTAAACAAATAAAATCTTATAAAAAAAATAAAAATAATAAAATGTACCATCTCTAAAAACCTAATTTTCTGAACTTCAAAGTACTTCAGTTAAATGGAAATAAAACCCCAGTATCTTATTTTTATTTATTTATTTATTTATTTATTTATTTATTTATTTATTTTTAACCCCCCCCAGTATTTTAATAGGAGTTAATCTTTTACCATTTACTTATTACATTTTTCCGTTTTATTTTTATTTTTTTACTTTTATTCATTTTAAACATGGGAGGATAGTTTCAAATTATAGTCCTTAAACTTTTTACTTTCCTCCAGTAACTGGCAATACTGTAGTTTTAGTGTTCTAAATTTTATTAATTGATTTGTAATTTCCATCTGAAATGTAAAGTTTAGCTTTTTTACATATAATGTTAGAAATCATAAAAACCAAGTTGAAATTATAATGGAAAATTTTATTTCCTAAAGGCTTTTTTTCCTTGAGAAAAATACAGTATTTCAATGATTCAATAAAGTAGCATGTTTTAAAATATTTTTTAAAAAGATCCACATTGAAAACATAATTACGAACCTTCTTTGATTTCTACTTACTTTAAGTGAAGTTACTTCTGGGTGTTCCTGAATTTCAGGTTGATTTTTAATTAAACTGGTTAATTGCTTCTCCAAATATATCACTTTATGTTGAAGTAGAATTTTTTCTTCTAGGAGGCTTTCAAGTTTTGAGTTGAGTTCACGTGACATATTCTTCACTTCTTCATTCTTGACTTGCAGTTTGGATGTAGTTCTTCTAAGTTCCTTTTCTTCTTCTTTAATTTCGTTGGTTTGCAGTGATAGGTCATAAAAAGACTGATCAAATATGTTGAGTTTTTGAAATATATCATTAATTTGGCCTTTAGTTTTATGGACAAAGTCTTTAAGACCATGTCCTAACTGAAGGAGGCCATTGGCTAAAATTTTTACATCATCTAACATAGCAAATCTTGATTTTGGCTCTGGAGATACAGAATCATGTGATGAATCGTCCCGGTCAATTTTGGAAGAAATAACTAGAGGAATGATAAAAAGAAAGAGCTTAATTATGTGCATTTTTATCCTAATTATTCAACTAATTTTCTCCTGTAAGCAAACCTAGACTTCTAAGCTCTATATATACCACCACTTGCCACATGAACAGTAAGGTTGGCAAGTGAGTATAGTTAATCATTAAGTCGTGTAAACTTGTACAAATGTAACCTTTTACATTGAGTTAGATCAGTGGTAAATGAAATAAAAGAAATGAGCAATTAACTTACTAGGTCATTTTAAGTTGTTAATGTATTTAATTTTGCAATATTATAAACTCCAGTTTCAGGGTTGAGAGAGCTACCTGTTTTTAAAAGCTTATTTTAATTTCTCATGATTTTAAAAAGAGATTTACAATTAGACAAACTCTTTTGATTGGTAAATTCACATTAAGGTTAAGGAAAGTTAATGAATTAAGTATGCATTTCCCATATTGTATTTATTTGGAACAAATAATTGTAGTTATTTGGAACAGCAACATGTTCCCAGAAATGGTTTCACTATAAAGCTATCCACCACTTCTTCAAGTGGCAATAATGGCTCTCAGTGCTGCATTCCCATGATACTCTGTATAAGCTAACATATATTCCTTATTATTTGTCACTGTACTTGTTAGTATGTCTTTTTGCTTCAGATGATCTTTCCTAAACGTATTTGTTTATTATCACAAAATCTCATGCAACACATTTCACTCCCTTTCTCTATTATATACAGTCTTTGTTTATGTTCTAACCTCTTTTCCATGTGCCCACTGAAAGACCAATAGATTAGGTGATCTGCAAAGGTCCAACCACAATGATATACTTCCAATGTCTGGAACAGTTTACCTGTTAAGTTTTTCTGAATTTTGTGACCTTGGTAACAATGTTGGTAATGGAAATTTAACAAAACCAATAGATTAATAGTATGTTCAAAATAAATGTTCTCCTGTGCTTCTAACTTAGTGTTAAAAGGAAAATACTAAATGCTTCAGTTAAATTATAACTGATTGTCCTTTTTTTAAGAGAGAGAGAGTGTGCATGAACATGCACAAGTTGATGAGGAGGGTCAGAGAGAGAGGGAGAAAGAGAATCTTAAGCAGGTTCCACACCCAGCACAGAGCCTCACACAAGGCTGGATCTCATAACCCTGAGATCATGACCAGAGTGGAAATCAGGAGTCTGACGCTTAATTGAATGAGCTGCCAGATGCCCTTGATTATCCTTCTTAATTGCTCATTGAGAAATTTTTTGAGAAAATAATAAGTCCTTTAAAATGCCTTATCTTGATAAATTAATAATTTAGTAAAATTGTTAAAAGAGTGTGGGTTCTGAAATCAGACTGTAATCTATGTCCAACAGTCAGCTCTAGCTCTCTGGCCTTGGACAAGATATTTAACCTCTGTGTACTTCAGTCTTTTCATCTGTAAGGTAGGGGATAGTACATACTTAATAGGGTTATGAGAATTAAAAGAAATGATACGTGTAAAGCACTTAGAACAGTGTCTAGCAAATAGGACATACTCAAAATGTTATTATATCACATATAAACAACCTTTGAACCTGGGTATGTGTGTGTAATCAGGCCTATCTGAAAAAAATTTTTTTAAATAGCTTTTTTGCAAAGTAAAAAGCTTTAACATAATGAATTCTAGTTTAAATTGTCAAGCAAAACTTCCTAAAATGAACCGTTTCCAAATTTCTATGCTTAGAAATGCCTCCTCATGGCATGTAGTAGAGACCTTTTCCTTTGATGATTTAGGAATAAGGGCTTTTGGATGTAATAACTACAGTCAGGTAGTATACCATAGTGGTTTCAAGTATGATTCTGGAGAAAGGGAGGCTGACTTAGAATCCTGGCTCTCCTGGTCAAATTATTTAGCTTTTCTGTACTTACATTTTCATGTCTATTAAGTAAAGGTAATACCTACTTTATAGGATTATATGAAGTTTAAGAAAAAATTTTAGAGCATGGAATACTATCTGGTCGGGTGGCTGGGTAGCTCAGTGGGTTAAAGCCCTGCCTTCAGCTAAGGTCTTGATCCTGGGTCCTGGGATCGAGCCCCACATCGGGCTCTCTGCTTATAGAGCCTGCTTCCCTTCCTCTCTCTGCCTGCCTCTCTGCCTAATTGTGATCTCTGTCTGTCAAATAAATAAATAAAATCTTAAAAAAAATACTATCTAGTATAAAGTAAATACTCATTATTTATTATTTACTTGTTGGTAATTAGAACCAATCAATGCATTTATGCCTATACTGTAATATTTTATTGCTGAATATTATCTAAACTCATGTTAAGATGACATGAGTTGAGAAGTTTTGCTAAAATTTAGGTTTTCTGCATTTCGGTCTCTTGAATCTTAGTAGATATAAGGAATTATATCTTCTGTTTAGCCTGTGTATGCCTTTTTAAAAATTGTTTTATACAGAACCATATAAATATTTCTCTTTGTAAGAGAAATAAAGAATCCAAGTAAATAAAAATATATAAATAATTCCCCTAATAAAGGGAAAGAAAAAAGAAGAAATAAAGAAGAAAAATAAAAAAACTTTTTACTTTTTATTTTCATCTTACCCTCACCACTGTCAAATGTTACAGAATTATTAAAGTGTATGTAGAACTAGTGAAGAAACTTGGATTTTCTTCTTTTTTAAAGGAAAATTTAGTGTTGTGATCATTGGTCATGAAGGGCATATTTCGAAACTTCTCTTAACTAAATTACTGTCTGCTCTTCTGACTTAAAGCTATCAACCTTGATGTTTCATCCACCTTCTAGTTGATGGGAAGTTGAGGTGGGCCAGCTTCTCTCTGTTGCTGTTTATGGGCAAGATCTATATCTGGTATTAATTTGTATCCCTTATAGTACTTTATTTAGTAAAACACCTTACATGTTTGAGAAACTATATAAATATATTGAATGAAAAAGTCATAATATGGGAGTTTTCCAGGTACAAAATTGCATATAATGTATGCTCAACCTGTTTTGATATAGGAGGTTCTTTTTAGAGAAAGGAATTTGAAAAGCTTTTTGAACTTGCCCCTTCCAGTGCGTGAAAGTAACTGGACACTAATACAAAGACAGGCTATGTGAAGGAAGTTCCTTCCATTTTTGTTACTGTATTAGAATCTTAACACTTTCTGCACAATTTATATGATTCCACATGTGACACTAGCAGATTAAAGGCAATGGTCACATATTCTTGGTTTATATTATATCATCTCTGGGTAGAAATATCTGGATAATTTTTTTCTTATATTAGTTTGACATGTTACCGAATATACTTAAAGTAAATAAATTGCCTATTCATGAGCTGTAGGAGAGTACCAATATGGGGAGTGTAATGAAAATAGTAATTTTTTTTTTAAAGATTTTGTTTATTTATTTGAGGGACAGAGATCACAAGTAGGCAGAGAGGCAGAAAGAGAGAGAGAGGAGGAAGCAGGCTCCCCGCTAAGCAGAGAGACTAATGCGGGGCTCAATCCCAGGACCCTGGGATCACGACCGGAGCCGAAGGCAGAGGCTTTAACCTGCTGAGCCACCCAGGCGCACCGAAAATAGTAATTTTATAAGTGATTTTACATTTGCCTTTTAATACCTCCTGTCTGAGTACACATTGTCACAGGCAGAATCTAAGCCTTGCTTGAACTTGTGCCTACTTAAATAAAACCCTAATCAAACATGACCAGTAATGTTATGAAAGTTTAAATTTTTTTATGTCAAAGAAAATAAGAAACAAAAGTTGGGCCCTAATCTAAGGATTTCTAGTTTCTAATAACTAATACACAAAACTTTTTAGCTTCATAGAATTTTAGGACATTTAGAAGTCTTATTTAAGTTAAGCAAAGCAAAGTCCTTTGTCCTCCCCCAGGTTGTGTAATCTGGAGAGTGACTTCCAAATAAAACACAAGGTATTGGGATCTTTTGAATATAGTATCCTTTTTAATTAATTTCTCCTTTTAAAATGTGATCATTTGTTTTTGATTTAATGTTTGGTAGATAGATTCTAAAAGTAACTTCATGAGAGAAACCCATTTAAAGGTAGAAATATTTATATTAACTGAAGTGAAGAATAATGCCAGATAAATACATTAGCTTCCCTATCCTCTCTTTGTCCAGAACAGGCCCTGTCCAGTGGAAATATGGTGTGAACTATATATGTAAAAAAAAGTAAAAAGTAACAATGAAATTCATTTTAATAGTACATTATACTTAATCCAGAATATCAAAAATTATTTCAATATGTGATCAATATAAAAACATTAATTATGTATTTTATATTCTTTTTTTCTTACTAAATCTTCTAAATCTGGTGTGTTTTTATACTTTCAGCACATCTCCATTAGGATAGGCACACATCAAATGCTTAGTAGTCTCATTAGACTATTAGTGGACAGTGCAGATCCAGAAGATCAGTAACCTTTGAAGAAATTATTTCATGTATCTTACTTTTTTCCTCATGTTCACTATTAATAAATATTAAATTTTTATGCTGAAAGTGTTTATTGTGGAAACCCAGATACTTCTGAAACTTGTAAAAAATAAAATCCTAGGGGCAACTGGGTGGCTCAGTCCGTTAAACTACCAGCTGTTCAGCTGGTGTTATGATCTCAGGGTTGTGGGATCCAGCCCCACAGGGAGCCCCATATAGGGCTCTGTACTCATTGGGGAGTCTGCTTGAGATTTTCTCTCTGTCCCTTACCCCAGTCATTCTCATGCTCTCTTTCTCTAAATAAACAAACAAACAAAATCTTAAGAAAAAAAAAAAATCCCAACTCTCCACTATTAATATTTTGTGGTGTCTCATACCAGATCCCTTAGGTGAGTAGCTGTGGGTGATTTCTCATGTCGGATTATCCTTCAGAAGCACAGTGCCATTTTATATCCCTGCCAAGAGTAATGAGAGTTCCTCTTTTCCCATGAATTTTTTTTTTTTAAGATTTTATTTATTTGACAGACAGAGATCACAAGCAGGCAGAGAGAGAGGAGGAAGCAGGCTTCTGGCTGAGCAGAGAGCCCGATGCGGGGCTTGATCCCAGGACCTGGGATCATGACCTGAGCCGAAGGCAGAGGCTTTAACCCACTGAGCCACCCAGGCGCCCCTCTTCCCATGAATTTTTACCGATGCTTTGAGTGAGAAAAACAAAAAATATCAATAAATCCTTTCTTAAGAGGATTTATTTATTTATTTATTGAGAGAGAGAGAGAGAGAGAGCGCATGCACATGGATGGGAGTAAAGGGAGGGGGCACAGGCAGATGGAGAGAGAGAATCTCAAGCCGACTCCCTGCTGAGCATGGGGCTTGACCTTATAACCTAGAGATCATGACCTGAGCCAAAATCAAGAGTCCGATGCTTAACCAACTGAGCCCTCCAGATGCCCCCTAAATATCAATAAATCTAACAGGCAAATACATCTAGTTTATTTTCCTGGCCATCTGTTTTGCTCTCTTCATGAATTACCTAGGTATTATGTAACTCCCCTCTGTCCAAACTCCTCTTCCCCTTTTTGTTTGTTTCTTTTTGACTAATTGTGGGAATTATTTACATGTATGGATATTAACTCTATATCTTGTATGTAACAAATAGTGTTTTTCCAATTTGTCATTTGTCTTCCACCTGTTTATGGTATCACCTGCTCTGCGGAGCCTTTAAAATTTGTCTTTTATAATTTTTGTGGCTCACACTCAGAAATGCCTTTTTCACATATAAAATATGGTGCCTTTAAAGCTTTTCTAGTACTTTCATGGCTTTATTTGTATTATTTAAACTTTTGCCTAATCTGGAATTTATTTTGATGAGGGGGTTAAATACAAATTCATCTTTTTTCCCTGAATGGCTAAGTGCTATCTCAACACTTCATCAGTCTACCCTCTCACTGCTGATTTGTAGTTCTTCTGAAGTGTTACAAATGCAGGGTAAAGACATACTAGGTTTTTGTGGGAATTTATTAGTGGAGTTAGTAGTCAAATGGCAAAGAATCTGGATTCAGTTTTATGCCTTTTACCTTCAGAAACAAGTTGAATTTAAAACGGTTTTATGTTGGAAATCAAACATAGCTTATAGATAATGTTCAATTAATTTCCATTTAACCTGGAATCCAAACTCTCAGAAGTATTAAGTAACTAAATATTTGTGTGCATTCTTGTAATACTCATTCATTCATTCACTCATCCACTCATTCATGCATTCATTCAGTATGAGGCACTGTTTTAGGCTTTGGGAATATAACAGTTAACTAGATAGATGAAGTCCTTGCCCTCCTCAATTTGGGCTCTATCTACCTACCTACCTACCTACCTACCTATAAAGGAGATACATAAACAAGAAATAATATAAAAATGAACAAGATAATTATGGATTGTTTTAAGCAAATTGTTTAAGAGTTGTGAATGAGGGGTGCCTGGGTGGCTCAGTGGGTTAAGCCTCTGCCTTCAGCTCAGGTTACCGTCTCAGGATCCAGGGATCGAGCCCTGGATCAAGCCCTGCATAGAGCTTTCTGCTCATAATGGAGTCCGCTTCCCCCCTCTCCCTCTGCCTGCCTCTCTGCCTACTTGTGATCTCTCTCTGACAAATAAATAAATCTTTAAAAAAAAAAATTGTGAATGAAAACAAAGGCATGTGATGGTGGGTGGAAGTTAAGGTTAGGTTTTTTGAGACTTGAAAGATGTGAAGAGTCCAATCATGTCCATGTCCACAAAACTTAGACAGTAGTAATGACAATGTAGAGGGTTTTTTTTTGTTTGTTTGTTTGTTTTAAGATTTTATTTATTTATTTGAGAGAGAGGCAGTGAGAGAGCATGAGCGAAGAGAAGGTCAGAGGGAGAAGCAGACTCCCCGTGGAGCTGGGAGCCCGATGCGGGACTCGATCCTGGGTCTCCGGGATCATGACCTGAGCCGAAGGCAGTCGTCCAACCAACTGAGCCACCCAGGCGTCCCAATGTAGAGGTTTTGAGGTGTGAGGGACAGCATAGTGTGTTTTGCTTTTCTGTGTGTTCTGCAGGTCTATCCTATGTACAGTTTTTTAATTGAAATGTATGGGCAGATTCTTCAGCCCCAGTTCCTCTTGTGGGCTCCAGTGACATTCTATCATAGTACTTACCATACTACATTATAATTATTTGCTTGTCCAGTTCTCCCTCCCGGCTCTTAAAGTCAAGAACTTTGTCATTTATCTCTATATTCTTAGTATCTAGCACACTGCATATTCAGCAAATATTTGTTACAGTGAGGAATTACAAACGTAATAAAGGGCAATCTGTTATCGTGTGCTTTGGCTCCCGTTCTCCTACTATTTCAAGAATCTTTACTTTCTTGTTCTAATGTATGCAAACTGTGTCAGCTGAATTCTTTTCATTATCATTTAATCAGACTAAAAAGTTGTCCAATTTTAAAAAGCTTACAAAATCCTTGTGTTCTGTCTCCCAACTGTTGAATAATCTTTCTCTTCTTTACAGCTGTACATTTCAGAATTTCACTTTTTAAATTTTCTTAACAACTTCCTGTTCTTAAACCTACTTTTATGTGTTTTCAGCCCGATGCTAATCAGTAACTTTCATGTTGCGAAGTCCAGTTGATCTTTTTCATTTCTTAACTCATTTGGCCCCTGATTGGTGTTTGGCATTTAACTGTTTAATTCTTCTTCCTTCTTCCTTCTTCCTTCTTTCTTCTTTCTTCTTCCTTTTTTTTTTTTTTTTTTTAAGTAGACGCCACGCCAGGCGTGGAGCCCACCGGGGGCATGAACTCACCACCCTGAGATGAAGACCTGAGCTCAGCTCAAGTCCAACCTTAACCAACTAAGCTCTCCAGGCATCCCTTAACTGTTTAATTCTTCTTACATTGTTTTTTTTCTTGGCCTCCATGTCACTGCACTCTCATGGTTTTCTACTTCTCTCTGGGTTCCTTCTCAGTCTTCTTGACAGTCTCATCCCCTGCTGGATGGCCACAGTATCTTGGAGTTCCTTAAGACTCCATTCTTGGAATAGCACACATAAATATTTATGTGAGATTCTAATTCTCTTATAGTTTAGATCTTTCAGAATGATTCTTAGCATAAGAAAAATGATAGGTAGATGGAAGATAGAAAGGGTTAAGTAAAAATCTTGGAGTCTTGAATTGGAATTTGACATATCAGTATGTACTCAGAATGCTTTTTAAAAGCATTTCCCCTCGGGATGCTTGGGTGGTGCAGTTACGTAAGCATCATCTGTCTCTTGGTTTTGGCTCAGGTCATGATCTCATGACTGTGAGAATAAGTCCTACATTGGGCTCCATGCTCAGCACAGAGTCGGCTTAAGACTCTGCTCTTCCCCTCTTCAGTCTCTCTCTTTCTCTCTCTCTCTCAAATAAATACCTCTTTTAAAAAAACCCAAAACATTTTCCCCTCACTCTTTCTACTTAAATGACCTAGGAACAGTAAGTAATGAGTGCCCAGATTATAGCTTGGAAAAACATTTCTCATTCAGAGAACCAAAGCTCCTTGGAGAAAGGGTTGATTCTGGGTCCTGGGAGAAACTATGTAAGAAGAGCTTGGAACATCTTGCTATATAGCAGATAGCAAGAAGTCATCAAAGAGTATATGACTGAATGACAAGGATTTACAAGCCAGTTTGAATTACCTTTTCATTTGCCAAAGATGGGACAATTTGAACATCAGTAAAGATAATAACTGCAGTATATTAAAACTCATTAATGTATTTGGTCCATGAGTTTATAGATGATGCTAAAGATAAGAACTAGTTTCTCTTAGAAGATTTTAATCCACCAACTGCTTATTTTGAAAACTGGAAAATAATGGAAAAGAAAACATTTATTCCTGTGTCTCATATAATGGCCCACTGTCTAAGCAAATAATAGATGAGGAAAAATACTCTTCACAGAGATAATCCAGCTATTAAATAAAGGAGGACTGATGGAATTACTATCTTTTGGCAACCCTTAATGGGGCTAATAGATTTAAGCATTGATCACCATCTGCTAACCGCTCAAAAAGAGGAACAACCAGATATTTTCCTCCTGATAGAAGGACACAGTACCATTTATGAAATGATCTTGCCAAAAGACCCTCAAACCTAAATATGACCAAAGCTCTAGATCCAGCTCTAAATTTATAGAAAACATGGAGGAATGTGTTAAATGTCACTACAGGGATGCAATCAGTAAAATTCTAGCCTCTAGGAAAATTACACAAAAATAGCCCCATTTCTTCAACAAATATATTGCAAAGGTAGAAGATGAAAAGATTTCCTCACAACCAACCTAGTATCTCTTCCTCCCATAACTTCTGCATACCTCTCTCACAACACAACATTATTGTAAAGTGGTCTGTTTATGGGCATTTCTCTCATTAGATTATATGTTCCTCAAGACCAAGGAATGACCTCTTAATCTTCCTTCATTTCCCTTGCATGTAACATGGTACCTAATGTTTGGTGTGTGGAGTCAATAAATATTTCATGTGCAAATTTTATTTGATGACTTCAGTGGTTAGTTGGTCATAGCCTTCTTTGCTCCTTAGTTCTTTTGATTAGGAAACTGACGAGTCATAACATTTCCATATTTGCCTTTTTCATTTTTGACCGTCTGGACTACAACTGACTCTTCTCCATGTCTTTAGTGATTTTTAGATTGTATGCTTATTGTTATACATCTCTGTCCTCCCCCCATAGAAATTTTACTTTATTATTTTATCTAATTATAAAGGTCATGTGTTCTCACTGTAAAAAAATTCAAACAAAATGGAAAAGTATAAAAAAGGAACTAGAGCCTTCACTGTTAACCAAGAATATCCTTTTACCCCTTTCTTTCTTTCCTTTTTTTAAAAAAAGATTTTTTGTGTATCCACTATAGGTTTTTGCTTTGTGTTTACCTTGAGGCTTGCACATAAACTTGTATCTAGAACAATGTATTTTAAGTCGGTAACAAGTTTGGTAGAGTTTTAAGGTTCTTCCTTTTAATCCCATCCCTCATGTTTTATGTTTTTGATGTCGTGTTTTACATCTTTTTTTCTTGTGTATTCCTTAACTATTATCTTTTTACTACTTTTGTCTTTTAAACTTCATACTAGCTTTATAACTGATTAATCTGCTACTTTTACTATATATTTATCTTTCCAGTAAAATTTATTCTTTCATGTTTTCTTGTTACAAATTAGCACCTTTTAAAAAATTTTTTTCCAGCTTAAAGAACTCCCTTTAATAGTTCTTGTTAGGGTAGTTTAGTGATGATAAGCTGCTTTAGCTTTTGCCTGTCTGGAAAATTCTGTCTCTACTTTACTTCTGAATGATAACTTTCTTGGGGACAGTGTCCTTGAATGAAAGTTTTTTGTTTTTTGTTTTTAAGATTTTATTTATTTATTTGACAGACAAAGATCACACACGTAGGCAGGGAGGCAGGCAGAGGCGGGGCGGGGAAGCAGGCTCCCTGCTGAGCAGAGAGCCTGATGCGGAGCTTGATCCCAGGACCCTGAGATCATGCCCTGAGCAGAAGGCAGAGGCTTAACCCACTGAGCCACCAAGGCACCCCAAAAGTTTTTTCTTTTAGCACTTTGAAAATATCTTGCCACTGGTTTCTGACCTGCAAATTTTCTGCTGAACGGTCTGCTGACAGTCTTATTGGGGTTCCCTTGTGTGTAACAAGTTGTTTTTCTCTTCCTGCTTTTAGGATTCTCTCCTTTTTTAACTGTTAAATTTTAGTTATGGTGTGGCTTGGTGTGAGTCTTTTTGTGTTCATATTTTTTGGAACTGTCTGGGCTTCCTGAATTTGGATGTCTGTTTCCTTCCCAAGGTTAGGGAAATTTTCAGCTATTATTTCTTCACAATTTTCCATAGGTAGCATAAGCTACTATACATCCTGCTGTGGAACCTGCTATTTTTCTTCATCTAACATGCTGGGTATCTCTACATCAGTAACATTGCTGCACATTGTCATTTTGCAGACTCCATAGTATTTCTTCTTATTAATATATTAAATTAATTAACTGGAACTGTGCTGGTGAGCATTATATTTCTTCACAATTATTTGTAATTATTCTCTACTACAAAAAAATGTTGTAATGAATTTTTTGAACACATCCATTTGTAAATGTGTGTAGTTATCTTCTTAAACTAGAGGCATGTTTCTTTGGTCAAAGGTTGTGTTTATATGGAATTTCTGTATTGCCCTACCATGTTCCAGAAAATTTTGACCTCTATTTTCTTTGCTACATCAGTTGCTTAGCAGGGCTTTATTATACTTGAAGTCTTGCTCATCAGCTCTCAGCACTAGTCTTCAGTAAGTAATTCTCATTCTGTATCTTTTCTTTTTTTATCTTTTTAGCCCTCTCTTTTAGTGTCTTTTCTTGAGTTATTTATCTTCTCTGTGGTGGCAGCAGGGACTATTAAAGTTGTGTGAGATGCAAGATCTTGAACTGGACGTGAAGTAAAATAAATGCAGACTAATATGTGATTACCTTATAGCAACTACCAAATACTGTTACACCTAGCATATTGTCATAAGTGTTTTTGAACATATACTGTGGAATGTTATACCTCTTAAATCCTTGATATTTATATAAAAGTTTCATCTATAACTGTCATCCACTTTCTTTCAGCTTGGAGGAACTAACATAATATGTCATTAACTTAAAAAAAAAGATTTATTTATTTTAGAGAGAGAACAAGCATGTGTGGCAGAGGGGGAGGGACAGAGGGGAAAAAAGAGAGAGAAAGAGAGAATCTCAAGCAGACTCCCCACTGAGTGCGGAGGTGGGCTTTATCCCACGACCCTGACATCATGACCTGAGCCAAAAATCAAGAGTTGGCCACTTAACTGACTGAGCCACCCAGGCACCCCCGCAATTAATTTCTTAATAATGGTTTAGTCCATATTCATTTATTTCCCAGAATCCTCTTGTAGAATAAAGAACTTGTGTTTTTAAGACTGACCGACTTATATTCTGATTTCAGCTTTGCTGCTTACTAGTTGTATGTGAACCTCACTTAAGTTTTCTGGGCTTCAGTTCATCTGCAAAATTGGGGTATATTTGATGGCTATTTTGAATGATTGGATGTGAAAATAGCTTAGGGGCTAGCAAAAAGTATTTATTCCATCTTTTCTTTTGTGGCATGCAGTTATACATACCAGTTTTAGATATATATTCACTATCATGTATACTGTTGCCTTCACAGAAATCTTCTCTACATATACCCTCAGAGTCTCAATTTTGCCAATCGTCAAGGTTCTGCAAGAAATATTACAGTGAAAGTACAGTTCATGTATGGGGAGGATCCAAGCAATGCCATGCCGGTAAGAAATTTTCTTTACTTTTCCTGTTCTTCATATATGGTTCAAATAGACTTTTTTGTTGTTGTTGTTGCTGTTGTATTACTTAGTTGGCAGTTCTAAACTGGAAATTAATATGATCTTGTAAACCAAGTTTCTAACTGCATTACTTCCTGTAGAGATAATACAAATTTACTTGAGGTCTTTTTGAAGTTTTTATTTAAATTTCAGTTAGTGAATATACAGTTTAATACTAGTTTCAAGTGTATAATATAGTGATTCAACACATCCATATTATTTTTAATTATTAGTTAAAATTAATAATCTTAATTATTGAGGACTTGGTATATGCTAGTCACTCCCAGAGATACAAAGATGAATAAGATACATAACCTGGAGGATATAGATAAACACATAAAATTCTAAAATAGTGACTTTTAAGAGAGGATCAGAACAGAATCACCTAGGGTACTCTAAGAAAGCACAATTTTTTTTTTCTATTCTCGTCATCTGTGATTCTGATTCTTCCCCTTTAGAATGAAACTTCTGAGGTTGTGGTATAGGTTGAAAGTGTTCCCCACATGATTCTAATATGTGTGATTTTCCCCATGTTTGTTAAGAAATCCTGCTAATAGTGCGTATTATACCTAACCTAGGGAGCTTTTAAAAATACCAGTGCTCAGACTGAATCTTACTCCAATTAAATTATAATGTCTGGGGGTGGGAACTAATCATGTATCAGTATTTTTAAATCTTCCCAAGGGATTACATCTTGCAGCCAATATTGAGAACCAAGGTATTTGCTAAGTATTAGAAGATTGCTATAGGGATTCAAAGGCATTGATGTACACTAATAGGAGAGAGTGCCTTGCTGAGGTAATAGGCAGGTATCACCTGGAGGGGGTATATCTGAACTAAAACCACTGGTGGTAAATGTAAATGGCATTGGTTCTTAAGACAGTGGGGGAAAGAAAGCAGCTCTCTCCAGTTGGAGAATGTCCTTCAACATCCATACAGTGGCGAGTTGCCAGTGAGCCAGTGCGATGTAAGATAAGTCAGAAATACTAGATTGAGGGCCAGACTGGGGAGATTCTTGATTGCCCAGATTGTCATTTAGGATTTGTGGGACATTAATGCACATTCTGAGAAATACATGCAAGTTCCATGAAAGTAGATTTTTAGGCTCAACTAAAGTTAGTAACATATGGAGTAGGAGCACAACTGTCACTGTAGATGTTCAGCCTCTGAGAATAGGGGAATGAAAATGAGCTTAAGAATAGATGCATTGTTAACAGAGTTTTATTTTAGCTTTCTGTGTCAGACATTAAATCAAGTTCTGATTTTCTACTTACTAAGAAAGCTGTGTATTTTCTCTTTTCCTATTGTGTCCATTTCATCAGAATTTATAGATCTTGACAGCAACAAACACAAATTATTCATCTTTGTATTCTTCTGTCTACGGCAGCTGTTTCAGATCCTTGCATATCATATTTATTTATGCTAAATAAATATTTGTTCATAAATGTAGGATTTATTTTTGTGGTTTGGAATTAGCATTTTATGTTCTTTATTAGTTTTTTATTTCTGCTGAAGGAATGATTGTACTATCGCAGTTGATGAAAAGATACCGGATTGTGAAAATCGGTGTTTTGTTATGTGAATTGCCATATGGATGAGCTGATGCAAATGTAGTATATGTAAGATGATCTGTTGTTATTGTTTGCCTAACAAACTCTTCCTTATCTTAGCATATATATGGCCTCCTCTACAGAATTCCAGCTGCATCCAGCCACATTGGCAGTTAGACCACTCCCTCTTTTGGTGCTACCATAGCATCTTCTCTTTTCTTTTATGGGTCTTATCACCTTAAGATTATATGATTATTTGTTCATCTTGTCTACTAGATTGTGAGCTCCTTGAGGGCAGGGGCCATGTCATGATTGTATCTTGATGCTTGTCATAGTGCTTGGCACAGAAATGATGCTCAGTCTGTATGGGTGAATGGTTAAAAATAGCTGTCAAATGGTCAAAAAAAGGAACTCTTTCTACTTTTTATCATTCGTGTTATGAAAATAAATGAGTTACTTTGTGAAAAATGATCACTTCTCAGGAGGAAAAAAGGTACTGCAATTCTTTTGCTTGTATATTATTAGTCATATGAAAATATAATGCTTTTATGTTTATCCTAGTGGCTGGTTGAAAGTATAGAAACATAGACACGTTGTCTTGGCTTAATTTTTAAAAAAAATAAGGACTACTCAAATGGATCCTAAGATAATTTCTTGATCGTATAACATTGATATGATAAAATCATAAACTTCAAGTTTTGGCATTGGAACAACATTTTATAAAAACCTGGTAATGTATTCTTAGCAAATTGATGAAAGTAGATTTATTTAGGAGAGTCATAATTATTGTACCTTTAAACATCCTTAAAATAAAAGGACCTGCTGGAACTATTAGAAAAAGAAACACAAATATCTGTTAATATGTTCTTTTTATTTATGGATGGTACTAATTAATTCCTTTGTATAAGATACAAAGTTTGAGTTCTTTTACCAGCTGTGTTGATGGAAGTGTGATAACATGTCCATGTACTTATTTCTGCATATGTAGCGATGGCTGGCCAAACGTAAGAGTTTAACTTATGGCTAGATAACATTGCAAGCCTTACTGTCTCACATAGGAATCATAAGCCATTTCTCTAATCAGCTGTCCTAATTAACTATGATATTGCTATTAGAACTCAAGAGGCAGATATACAAGACTGAATTATTTTACCTCTAACCCTTCTCCAATTGTATTGTATTTTTTTTGTTGTGGTGGTTTTTTTTTTTTTTTAACACGTAAGAAAGAATATAAGAATGGTGCTCCTCCTTCTTTATAGAGTAGCTTGTAAGGAATACTGGAAGCAAAGGATACATAACTTGATCTAAAATAGGATTTTTAAATATTATTTTTTAATGATTTATATTTGATTTACAGAATGATTACTGTTTTAGTGGAGAAGCCACTAATTTGTATAGTAGATATATACTACCATTCTAAAACCATATTTCTTACATAAATTCCAAATGATATTTTACATCCAGATTTTAAAATGAATTCTTCACCTTCTTTAAGAAAAAGATAATATAATGGGTAGAAACTTTTCGAATGTTTGAATGTCAGATGGGTCTATAGTTGAAAAGAAATTTACAACTAAGCAATTGAATTTATTAATGAGCGTCAGTAGGCACATTGTTCTTCATTGGGCTGATTTTGCCCATTGTTCTCCAGTAGTTATTAAATCAGACAAATTCTTACATAGATATGAACATCCAGCATTTATTACAACAAAGTTTCAACGTGCTGTTATTTGTTACAGGTAATCTTTGGTAAATCTAGCTGTTCAGAATTTTCAAAGGAAGCCTATACAGCCGTAGTATATCATAACAGGTACTGAATTCAAATATTTCTTTCAAAGTTACTCACTTCTCAGTGGCATTGTTAGCACTCACGTTAGTGTGTTTACCAAATGCTTTGCTGCACTGAATGTGCAATTCAAGACAGCTGACATCAGAGTTATAATTTTCAACCTGTAGATGCATATTTTCCATAGACATCAAATATAAGACTTTATACACAAAACATCTTTCATATCAAATTCTCTGACCCTTTCATTTTTATTATATGGTTATTGATTATCATTGTGGCCTCTGGTCCTTTGGACTTTCCCTGTTATTTTCCCCTGGACACTTGGTAGTTTTACTTAACTCTTTACTAAGCTTATAGCCATTAATCAGTTACATTGTTAGTATTCTCAAAATCTAATAATCCTTTGACTTAGGACCTTTCCAATTTACTTCTTTCAGAAATTTTTAACTTTGAATAACTTTTCATCTCTGTTACTTTCTTTTCTTTTTGTTTTGATTATTGAATGCTATTGGAGAAAAATCACAAAATTCTACCAATCAAGATGATCACAAATTGACATCATTTTATCCATATAATCAGGCTCCAGGAATTCATTTTATTTTATTTCATCTTCTTTTCAGCCCCACCAATCTTTGGTAATCTTGTCATCGCTTTTTTACCCTCTGTCTTTTGGCAGGATGTATTTTGAGCCTTTCTCCTCCTTTCTCTAGCTCCTACTTATTCTCTGTTTGCCTTACTCTTAGCATTCCTACTTTAGTAAGTGGATTGAGATCATCCAACTTGAGAACAATCCACTTGTCTACTCTTTACCTCTGATGATCTCTGCATGGATCTGCCTTTCCTTCTGGTTCAAGGGCAGTTGGGGCACACACCTGGATCAGTGTCTTTTCCCTCTGCTTTCCTTCAGTCTCATTCTTGCTCTTTCAGAGTGTGACTCCATCACTTAACCCTTCTCTTGTCTGGTTCCCTGGCTCCATCTTTTACTGTAAAAAAAAAGCTTAAGTCTCCTGAAAAACAAAACAAAGGTCTCTCTTCAGTGTTGTTGTATAGCATGGTTTTTCCTTGCCCTCCTTAAAACTTTATTCTTTCTTACCCTTATTTTATGACACTCTTTATTTCCTCCCATCTCTGTGGACAGGTTTTTTGTTTTTTGTTTTTGATAATTACTCTAATTTTTCTTTTCTTTTCTTTCCTTTTTTTTTTTTTTGAGTATAGACATTCCATGCAAAACACTAAGGTTTCACCCATAACCTTCTTTTTCTATACTTTACTCTCTGTAAATAATCTTTTATGTATTTCTCAGAGTTATAGTCAGTGAAAATGCTACTACTTTTATCTTTATGTGGATTGTTCCCAGCTCTTTATTTTCAGTCATAACCTTCTTTGTGAGATGCAAACATATATTTTTTAGTGGTCTATTGGGATGTTCAGGATGCCCTGCTGACTTCTTAATATCCATATGTTTTTCCCTGATTCTCTTCTGGACTGTATCTCTGTCTGACTCTATTTTTATTAATGGTACCACAATTTTTCCAGTTCCTTTGACTCAGAATTTAAAACATCCTTGCTTTCCTTATTCTTTTCTCTAATATCTTTTACATCTTGATGATTTTCTTTTTGCCTGATTAACAAACATATCCTGTACTGTTCTGTTTCTGGGCCTTTCTTGGATCTCTTTTTCTATTATAATACCGATTCCCTGTACTGATTGAACTCCTATTTATTCTCTAAGGCCCATGTCATATAGTCTTCCTAAACACAATTCCCTGATCCAAAACTTGAAATAATTTGTTCAACTCTCTTATTGAAGCACTTAACCTTATATGCTCTATAGCAGGGGTTGGCAAACTTTTTCTGCAGAGGACCCAGTAGGTTTGTTTTAGGGCTTGTGGGCCATATGGTCTCTGTTGCAATTACTCAGCCCTGCTGCTATAGTGCAAAAACAGCCATAGACAATCAGTAAAGTTGCAAATGAATGGGCATGGCTGTCTTCCAATACAATTTTATTTATGGATACTGAAATTTGAATTCTATGTAATATTTCAAGTGAAATGTTATTCTTTTTTTTTTTTTTTTTAAACAACTTATAAAAATCATTCTTGGTTTGTGGGCTACACACAAAGCCTGGATTTGGCCTATGGGCCATAGTTTGCCAATCCCTGCTTTATAGCACTGCTATTGATATATGTGTATCTTATTTATATTTCTACTAAATTATATATTTTTTGAGGGTAATTATTTTTTCATGTTTATCTATAAAACCACCACAAAAATAGCACAGTACTTAGCATAAAGGTGAACAATTAAAAGTACTTGTTGATGAATAACACACAGATGCTTAATTTTCCATAAAAGCATCCACATAGTATGCTTTCAGGGGAAAAAAAAAAAAAAAAGAACTAAAACATTCAGTACCAGGAAAGATACTGATAAAAAGGAAGTAATTTCTTGAAGTATCTCAATTTGTGGATATGTCTTTATTTTTGCTATTCTCAGCATTAGTAGAATTAAAATGACAATACTGTCTAACATTGTTAGTAAATTCAACTGTCTCATAATTCAGTGATGATTAGTGAGATCAATAATAAGATGTATAGCATTTTCTATTCACCAGAATCATCAAATTCTCAAATGGCTAGCATTAATTGTCTTTCTTGTAGGTATTAAAAACCTCATCTACCTAATATTTCTGTGATCAAATCTACAGTTGTTAGTGTTTTTGAGGCTTATTTGAAATGGAAGGATATTAGACTTACTAGCATCAGAGTAAAAAAAACTCCTAATTTGTGGAATAGCCTTCACTTTTAATTAGTTGGAGCCATATGGTTTGGATTAACTGAGTATGGAAGATTGGGATGCTAAGGTTCTATCCTTTTAAAGTCTATATCATAAATAGCAGCCATACTTCTATAAAAATGGTCCTAGGGACCACTCTCAATGAATATTGAGGTGAAAATGCCATTGGTTTGATCAAATATGATACTGGTTGTATTCTTAACAGTGGCTGGGAGCACTTCTAAACTGTGCGACAAATGCATTTTGTAGGTGTTCCCTGATTTTTTTCTTTTCTGTTTGTTTCTTTTTTCTGAGCTGTCAGTACATTAGTTTATGTTTTGTTAACATCTACTTCTTTAATTGATACAAAATATTCCCTAGGGAGCCCAACTTGATACTAAGTTGTCTAGAGGTCCTTCTTTTTTTCTTTTTTACAAAAAGATAATAATCTTTAACATGAAGCTGCACTCCTATAATAGAAAAAAATTTTATGGCATGGTTTTAAAATATCTACTTATAAAAGACTCTTATTATTTTTTCTATGTAATTTGTATCAGAGTATAGAAAGTCTTGCCTAGTCTGCTCTTTTATATAATTTCCAATCTAATGAAGATCTCGGCATCAAGGTGGTGATTAATAATGAATTTTAAAATAGTGGGGCTAACCAGCCCATTAATAAAAATGGGATGAGAAATTTCAGAAACAGAGGCAGCTCCCTCAACTGGAAATAAGAGTTAGTTGCTTAAAGTTTGGGAATAGAGAAAAATACTTTATACTAGAAGAAAATTAAGCATGAATCCTGAAATTAAAAATTACTCAAATATACCAGTGGAATAATTACTTATTTTGAACAAATTACTGACTATTGATCTGTTTTGTTTTGTTTTGTTTTGTTTTTTTGTATGAAGGTCTCCTGATTTTCATGAAGAAATCAAGGTTAAACTCCCTGCTACTTTAACTGACCATCATCATTTGCTTTTTACTTTTTATCATGTTAGTTGCCAACAAAAACAAAATACTCCTCTTGAAACTCCTGTTGGATATACAGTAAGTATATTTTTGTTTAATATTTAGCTCTTTGATCTTAAAAATAATTACAGTATCTGAGATATAGTTGGTGCTCAATATTGCTTGTGTATTCCTTATCTGATTCCCCATAAGGGTTTGGAAAAGTCATCATGGATAAGAAAATACTCATTAATTTTTTTTAAGATTTTATTTATTTATTTGACAGAGATCACAAGTAGACAGAGAGGGAGGCAGAGAGAGAGAAGGAAGCAGGCTTCCCGCGGAGCAGAGAACCCCATCTGGGGCTCAATCCCAGGACCCCAGGATCATGACCTGAGCCGAAGGCAGAGGCTTTAACCCACTGAGCCACCCAGGCACCCCAATACTCATTAATTTAATTAACTAATGTAATTAATTACCTAACGTGTGGATACTTAGGTGTTGGACCTGATTATTATGTGTTTACCCAACAACAGTATAAAATATATTAATTTTAAGGGTTCTTCAGAAGAGAATGGTTTCAATGTAAAATGATTAAAAGATACCCTTGGCCATTAAAACTCTTTTGACTTTGAGTAAAGGCAATTAAAACTCTTGAGTATTTTTTGGAAATCATTATGATTGAATTACAAAGGTAAACCTAAGATGAAGGAAATGGAGTTCATGATGTGTTATCACAACTTTGTCGGAAAAATCATGCTGCTACCCAAAAGAGAAAAATCAACATTTGACTTTTTTTTTGTCTCTTGCAATTTATGAGTGAATTTTGCTAACCGTAACAAAATAAATTTATGTTCATGCTTTTTAGTTTTGTTGTCAGCATTCACATGTAGTCAAACCTTTCCCTGTATACAATGGCACAATTACCCCCATTTAAAATGGATTCACTTTGTGGCCTTTTTCTTCTACTCCAGCTTTTTCTGGGATACTAAGGACCATCTATAGATTTAAACATTGCATGGTTAGTTAGTAATAATAATGTTTTAAGGATCCTCCTTAATAAAATATTGTCAGGGAAGCTTTTCTTTAGAGAAATCATGAAACCTGTTATTATTAACTAATTAAATCCCTTTGGTGTTTGGTGGTATGAGACAAATCTGGCTCATACCAAGTTCTTAAAACAGATTTTCCAAGTAATTCCTTTTGTAACAACATATTTAACTTAATATTGTTTCCTTTTTAATTAAAAGTGGATACCAATGCTTCAGAATGGACGATTAAAGACTGGGCAGTTTTGCCTACCAGTATCACTGGAAAAACCACCACAGGCTTATTCTGTACTGTCTCCTGAGGTCAGTATCTCTCACGGTGAAACTCTCCAGATTAAATGAAATGAATTTTTTATTACAAAAGTGTTTTTCTCAAACGTGACCTTACTACTCTATCTAGAAGTATATAGATAAGTATAATAAGTATAGATAAGTATACTAGATAATTCTTTTAGAATTAAAATTACTCTCTAGAATACTTAAAGCTTTTAATCAATGTATATTGATTTTAAAAACAAAATAATATGTGAAATATAAACTTAAAAGGCACATTTGGAGAATTTTCATATTGTAACATGAGAAGTTTTAAATAAATGAGTATTTCTTTTAATAGACAACATTTCACCTGAAGTCTGGAGGAAGGAGTACAAACAAACCAATTTTTTAGAATATTTTTATAATTGATGATCATGTAGGTGAAAATGAAGTAGCTATAAACACACAATACAAAAAACATTAGCAGCTGTGTTGATAATGGGTGTGACTTGAAAGAAACAAAAACACTGGAGAAATCTCAATCAAGAATCAGTAGCCACTATTCAAAAACCAAAGTGCTGTTTGAGAGAACTGTCACGCGATGATTTGAACAGGACTCTTTGTATGCATGAATCTGAACTATGTCTTGGCAGTGTTCTCCTGGTGGCTTTTATTTTTAGAATAGAACTCAAAAATTTTTCACAAATAAATTTGTATTGTTTTTATTTTATGAGGCAGCTGAAGTCTCCTGCCCCGACCTCCTTTCTTACTGATCTCTGTCACTTCCTCTGCCCTAGCCACACAGCACAGCACCTTGGCTGCTCCTCACTTGTGCAGAGTGCAGGCTCCAGTCTGGCCCTTTGCTCTTCCCTCTGCTGCCGGTGCCCCCGTCACCAGGCCAGGTTCTTCGTTTCATCCAATCGCCTCTCAGATCCTGCCTCTCCAGAGAGGGTGTCTCAGTGTTCTGTTTCAAGTGCCGCCTCCACCATTTTTTATCCCTTTACTTTGCTTTGTC
Organism: Mellivora capensis; assembly: GCA_004024625.1. NCBI lineage: Eukaryota > Metazoa > Chordata > Mammalia > Carnivora > Mustelidae > Mellivora > Mellivora capensis. Next base: position 50,132 of record PISX010008567.1, read on the forward strand.
CTCATAATACTTATCATTGGCTTTATACTTCATGTAACTTGTTTATTATCCACAGAATAGAAATTCCAGGAAGGTGGGGACTTTTTCTTGTGCATTGCTCTCTCTGCAAGTACTTAGAATAGTGCATGGCTCACAGTGGGGGGTCAGTATCTGTTAAAGGAATGAATAAAGACTGTAGGAAAGAAAGATGACTCCTTCCTTCCCCTCCTTCCCCCTCTACTCCCCGCCAGACCTTTCATTCAGTTTTCCAGGAACACAACTTCTCAGTAAAATCAGCTAGTATTCTGTCAGGGATTACATTATATATTTCAAAAGGAAATATTTTAAAACAGAACCTGATGTTATGGAAGTTATGCATTTATTCTTAATTGATTTGCAAATGCAAGGTCAGCTTTCTAAAGGGAAGCTAATGGTTTTCTTTTAGCTACTGTGCTGTGTATGCTCATATATAAAGAATATAGTTGACTATAGATGTATACTATGACTCATACGTGATTAAGTGCTTAAGCTTTTGTATTTTTAAAAAATTTTATTTATTGACTTGAGAGAAGAAAGAGAGCAGAGGCAGGGGCCGAGAAAGAGGGAGAAGCAGACTCCCTGCTGAGCACTGATTTGCACCACGCCCCCCCAACGTGGGGCTCAATCCCAGGATCCCAGGATCATGACCTGAGCCAAAGGCAAATGCTTAAAAAAAATTGTGATAAAATATATATAACATAAAATTTACTATTTTAGCCATTTTTAAGTGTCCAGTCCATAGCATTAATTGCATTCACATTGTTTTGAAAGCTAGCCTCTTACATCTAGTTTTTAATTGTGGTATATGTATGTCTAAACAATACATTTTTACTTATTTTATGAATTTAATGGAAAGGGTATTATACTGTATATAACCCTCTGGGGGACTTGCTTTATTCATTCAGCATGATATTGCCAAGACTTAGTGTTTCTTTATGATCACATAGAATGTTTACATAGTGTATCTATATTTTGCTGGCATTTCATTGTACTTAAAATATAATATAGGTTTTTCCCCATGCCCTCCAAATATCCAAAGGATCTGAGCTCTTCCACCTCTTTATCATCTTCTACCATCACTGAGCCCCTTCTTCCGCACTTACAGCTTCTTCTAAACTTTTTCCTACTTCTAGGCCTTTGAATTTTCTTTCCTCTTCCTGAAATTCACATGGCTGGATTCTTTTCATTATCTGAATTCTATATTGAATATTACCTCCTCAGAGAGGTCTTTGCTTCCTCCATGAATTTCCAGCCCTTCCCTCTACCAAACTGTTGATATAGTCTGTCATTTTTAATCTAATTGTATTACTTAATACTTACCACTATCTGAAATTACCTTATTTTTTTCCTTATTTTTCTCTGTAAGAAATGGTCAGCTCCCTGAGACCAGAACTTATGTTTATCTAGAAAACTGTCTAGAGTCTTCAGTAAATATTTGTATGAATTTAAAAAGTTACAAGATTGTTGATATTAGCAAAAACTAAAAAATGAAAATTTTGTTGAGACCATATAAAGTTTTTCCAAGTTATTAGCCATTTGGCAGTGAGGAATATCTGTTGTGTTCTCTTCCCCACAGAAACATTGGCCATTTCTCTGCATCTCCCTCGTACCATTCCACCATTGGGGGAAGGCAGGCATTTCACTGGCGTGTGGAGAGGGAGGACTCTGGGCTGTGAAACACAAATGCATTTGCCAAATCTAGCTATAGTTCCTTCCATCCCAAGGCTTGAGTGCCATTTTGTGATGGACCACCAGTGACATGCAGTGAAGGATATTACGTAGCAACCTTTTAAAAAAGTATTTTTAATACCTCATTTGCCTGAGTTCATTGGGTATTTTATTTCTCTGGCCTAGGTTAGAGTTGGGCTAAATCTGTGACATCCTGAGGAGCTCATTAATTTTAACTACATTAGTTGAATGCAGTTGATACATCTAGGTCCTCATTTCTACAAAGAGCATACCAGGTTGTACCAAGCATAGTCATGACATGCCATGCCAACATGCCATGCCAACAACAACATAGATGTATTTAACTGTTAATACTGTTGTACACTATTAAGTGTACAATGTATGATTGTAATTTTTTTAATTTTTGTTTTTAAAGATTTTATTTATTTGAGAGAGAGAAAATGAACGAAAGAGAGGAGGAGCCCGGGGTAGGGGAGGTGTGGGACGGTGGGTGGCGGCGTGGGGAGGAGGAGCAGAGGGAGAGGGAGAAGCAGACTTCCTGCTGAGCAGGGAGTGGGACTTGATGCTGGCTGGATACGGGACTCCAGGATCAGGAGCCGAAGGCAGATGCTTAGTTGTCTGAGCCACTCGGGTGCCCCTCATTTTTATTTACAAATTATTTTATTTCATTTTATTTAAATTCAAGTTAGTTAACATATATTGTGTAATATTTTAAGATATATCCTGTTTCTGTCTAAAAAAAGGAAAGAATTATAGAATTATAGTATTAGCAAAACATAAAAAATGAAAATTAATGGATCAACCAAGAATTTAATACTTAATTAAGTTCTGGTACATCCATACAGTGGTGCAGTGGTTAAGAGGAGTAATACAGATTTCAATATCCCACCTCTGTATTCCAGTAGAACATTCATTCATTCATTCATTGAGAGGGAGAGAGAGAAAATCTCAAGCAGTCTCCGCAGCCAGCATGGAGCCTGATGCAGGGGTCATTCTCACAACCATGAAATCATGACCTGAGCTGAAATCACAAGTAGGGCGCTATGCCTAGTGAGGCACCCAGGCGCCGCCCAATAGAACATTTATAATAAAAGTACAAAAACAAATAATGTCGTGGCAACCAAACTCACACCTCAGGTATACATCAGTAATGGAGTAATAAATAATTTAGAAAATATACACCAAGTTTAAGCAAGGTTAACTTTTGAAGGGTAAGGATTGTCAAAGTTTTTATTGAGTATGTCATTATTTTCAGGGTTTCACTCCTGGCCTCACCATTTATTAGTTGTAACCTCAGCTAAGTTTCTTAATCTCTCTGCTATGGACTGAATTCTGTCTCCCCACCTCATCCCCCCCTACTGCAACCCCCCAATTCATATGTTGACGTTCTAACCCCCAATGTCGTGGTTTTTGGAGATGAGATCTGTGGGAATTAATTAGGTTCAAATAAGTTTTAGATGAGGTCAGGAGGTGGGGCCACATGATTAGTGCTTTCAGAAGAGACATCAGAGCACTCTCAGTCTTGGCTGTGTAAGGGCACAGTGAGAAGGTGGCCGTCTGCAAGCTAGGAAGGATTTCTCACCAAAAACTGACCGTGTTGGCACCTTGATTTTGGACATCTCGTCTCCACACTGTGAGAAAATAACTTTCTGTGGTTTAAGTCACCCAATGTATGCTATTTTGTTATGGCAGCCCAAGCCAACTAAAATATTCTCTGTGCCTGAATTTTCTCATCTGTAAGTTGAGGATAATTAATGCTTATAAGAAAGGGTACATTGGTGATTAAACGATAGTAGTCTGTTCTACATGTTTAGCACATGAAAAGTGCTAAAGAAATGTTTGCCAGTATCGTGGCATTCCTCTTGCCGCACTGCTTGTTAGAATTTTAAGACCGCAGTTCTTACCTTAGCATACATCAGAATCCCCTGGAGAGTTGTAATGCCAGCTGTTGAACTTGTTGGACATCTGGGTTGGGGCTTGTTTATGTACATTTTCAACAAGTGCCCAGATGACGTTTATCAGACTTTAAGAACCACTATATTTAAAGCAGTCAGTGTTCATTTTATTTGTGTATCCTATTTTTTTTTAAGCGGAAAACAAGTGTTTGGAGTTGAAAGAGCTAGTACTGTTCTTGCTTTAAATAGTTTTCAATTTACGTACCATCTTTTATAAAATTTTTTTTTAAAGATTTTATTTATTTGACAGAGAGAGACACAGGGAAAGAGGGAAAACAAGCAAGGGGAGTGGGAGAGGGAGAAGCAGGCTTCCCGCTGAGCAGGGACCCTGATGCTAGATGATCCCAGGACACTGGGATTGTATTACTGATTTTCTTTTCTACATGTGATAAAAAAATGAAACCATGGGAAAGAAATCTCTAAATTTTTTTTCTTGATATTTCTTTTTTTTAAGATTTTATTTATTTATTTGTGAGAGAGGGGGAGAGAGAGAGAGAGAGAGTGAGTACAGGCAGAGTGGCAGGCAGAGGCAGAGGCAGAGGAAGCAGGCTCCCTGCCGAGCAAGGAGCCCCGATGTGGGACTCGATCCCAGGACACTGGGATCATGACCTGAGCCGAAGGCAGCCGCTTAACCAACTGAGCCACCCAGGCGTCCCTCTTGATACTTTTATTTTGTCATTTATTTCAAGGATATTTGTAATTGCTTGTTGAAGCCTTTTTTTTTTTTTTTAAATAATGACAGTTTAGCATCTGTGTCATCTTCGTGTTTGTTGATTGCCTTTTCTCATTTGAGATTTTTCTGGTTCTTGGTGTGATGCAAGAGTTTTTATTCTGTTGAAGACATCTTGGGTATTATGTTCTGACCTCATCTTATTTAAGCCTTAGGTTTTAGCAGCAGGGGGAGGCACTATTGCCATATTCGTGTAACAGGTAAAGGCTCACATTCCTCATTCTCCTGTGGTTTCAGGGTGTTATTAATGGATAGAGGTGGGATTTCAGGCTCCCCACCAGACCTCTGCTGACACATCCCTGTATGTGAGGAGGAAGGGGCGCCTTGGTACTGCTCCCTGCGTGACTTCCACTGATACCACAGTTGCTGGGGGTACTTGTTACCACTGGGCTGGGACCAGTTTCCATCTCTGTGTCCTCTGATACCAGCCAGTGGGGGTGGGGTGGGGAATCGGGGCACCTCATTACAGCCAGCTGAGGGTGGACACCTGCGTTCCCTACTCAGCCTGTGGAGGAGGGGTGGGGCTGCAACTTGCATTTGGCCAGAGTAAGGCACTTGTTGGCATTGATTAGAGAGAGCAGGCTTCTTTTGGAGCTTGTTTTTGTCAACTCCTTTTGGTGTTTCTGGGTTGCCAGCTTCTCTTGCACCTAGTGCAGGATAGGTGAGGCAAAAATAAAACCCAGGAAACACTGCTTTGTATTTCCTCACATCCCGAGGTCCCTAGTCATTTGCATTCTTCTTTCTACCTTTCAGTGTTTATTTTGTGTATCATGTTCAGAGTTTTTAGCTGTATTTAGCAGGAGGAATAGAGAGAAGTGAGGTACTCTTTTTAAAGATAACTTTATGATCTAATTTTAATTAACATTCCTAGCAATTTATACCAGAAAAGTTTTCTAATCCTTATAAACAGAATTCCTTTGCTGTGAATATTTTATAGCCTTATTAAATTTTTTTACAAGAAAAAAATTTTAAACCGTTAAAATGATACTATAGATATGAATATATGGACATGAAGAGAGATTCATAATATAACATGTGAAAAACAGGTTCCAAAGAATGTTTTATATAAACTAAGCAAGGGTAGAGTGTGTATAAAAATACACGTGCACAGAGGAGTTGGAGTGATATAAGGGGGGATGTCTTTGGGGAGATAGAATTTTGAATGTATATTTTCTGCTCTTTCCTCCTTGAGCCTTTTAGATTCTCTTGTAAGAAACAGTGACTTTGTAATAATGAAATAAAAGCTTTACATTCATTTATAGTGTTTAAAAATATATTTCCACAGGATTTTTTTTCTCATTGAGGTATTGTAATTTTTTTTGTTTTCAGAATTTCTAATCAACTTAAATATCTGTGATCATCATATTTAATATATTTAATATATACTGTCTTATATATACTGTCTTATAGGTTCCTCTACCTGGCATGAAATGGGTAGATAATCACAAAGGTGTTTTTAATGTTGAAGTTGTTGCTGTTTCATCTATCCATACACAAGTAAGTGAGTTTTAATAATTTTTATTATCAGTTTTCACTTGAATGAACATACTTGTTTAGTACTTATATCAGTTTCATTATCTGCTGTAATTTATGGGATTATATATCAGAAAGTTTAAATTTAGAAGTTACTTTTTGGGCACCTGGGTTGCTCAGGGGGTTAAAGCCTCTACCTTTGGCTCGGGTCATGATCTCAGGGTCCTGGGATCGAGCCCCACGTCCGGCTCTCTGCTCAGCAGGGAGCCTGCTTCCCTTCCTCTCTCTCCGCCTGCCTCTCTGCCTACTTGTGATCTTTGTCTGTCAAATAAATAAATAAAATCTTAAAAAAAAATCTACCGTTTAAAAAAAAAAGAAAAAGAAAAAAAAATAGAAGTTACTTCTTAACCCACTGAGCCACCCAGGCACCCTAGAAGTTACTTTTTAAAGGAATTAACCAAGGCTTTTTAATATCCTTAAGCAAACTTTTTGCTCTTCAAAATGTCACTGACTTCATTTTGAAAATTCAGTGACTTTCTTTTTTTTTTAATGTAAGTTTCTGGTACATTGTAGAATTAGAGTTGAAAACCATCATCCAACCTCTTTTATTCCTCATTCCTCATAGACTCAGATATTTCAAATGGTAAGAGTTTGTAGGGATTATTTGCTCTATATTCTTCACTGTTTATCTGGACTATGCCAGGCTCTCCTCAAATCCTGTATATTTAATCTTTCTTTAGCTGGAATACATTCCTCCTGATATGTACTTCTTTTCAGTAAGACTTCTGCATACCTCAGGTCTTTCCTGGGGACTTCTAAAAAATTTTTGTTTATTTATTTGAGAGAGAAAGAGAGAGAGTGCATGAGCACACAGAGGGAGAGGGAGAAGCAGACTTCCTGCTGAGCAGGGAGTCCTGACGTGGGGCTTGATTCTGGGACCCTGAGATCATAACCTGAGCTGAAGGTAGATGCTTAACTGATTGAGCCGCTCTGGTGCCCCTCTCCTGGACACTCTTAAACATAGCAGTCCCATTACTCTTACTCTGTATGATCTTAACCTGCAGTTGCTACTGCCTGTAGCTCTAATCTGTACTCTTGCACTTTTCCTTTCTCTCATTCTGTGTGTGTGTGTGTGTGTGTGTGTGTGTAATATGTGTGTAATATGTGTGTATGTGTATGTACATAAGCATTTATTTATTGGTTCTTTCCGCATTAGGCTGTAAGCTTCATGGAGTCAGGGATGTTGGTACCTGTCAAGGAAAGGAACTTCCCTTCAAAGACCTTACAGTGTAAAAGGGGAAAGTGTAAAAATAATTGCAGTAAATGAAGTTAATACTGTGTTAGACATATGTATGAAATCCTTTGAAGAGTAGAGAGTGATCTGCTCTGCTGGGAACTGAGATGTATTGATAAGTAGACATTTATCATACAGAGAGAGGGTGAGCAATTCCGATAATAAAAAGCAAGTGCAGAGGGATAGTAGTCTAAGGACAGGCAATTAATCTGGTATGAATATAATTTATAGTGCATGGGGAAATTGTGATAGGTGAGAAAAGAAGACCAGGCTGGTAACAGGTTATGAGGGACCTTGAATGCCACAGAGTTTAGAGTCTAGATAGCTGGTAATTTCTAACCTGAATTGGAAAGCTGAGAGAAGTAAATTTGGTTGCATGCTAAGAGAGAGTGTGGAGATGATTCTGGAGCTATAGTGAGTTTATTTTTGAGCCTGTTGGGTTTGAAGTGCCTCTACTTCAGATAAAAATACCCCAAGGCAGTTGTAATTAATTTCAAGTTTAACATTGAAGGTGGCAGAGTAAAGTGATAGCTGAAACTATACTGGTGAGTGATTATCCAGGGAGAAAATGTGGAGTGAGAAGGGGCAAGTGTTTAAAATGGAATTCAACTTGAAAAGGGGAGGGGATATATACAGGGATACAGGGATTTCCAAGGCCACCCTCAAGTTCAAGGATTTTTTTAGCAGAATTTACAGGACCCAGCATGTAGTCATATTCACAGCAATGATTTATTTTAGTAAAAGATAAAACAGAATCGGCTAAGGGAAAAGAGGTCAAGTCCACAGGAAAGAAAGCACAAGCTTCCAAGATCCTCTCCTGATGGAGTCCCATAGGGTGAGTGGAAGCAGCATGTATGAAATGTTGTCTAGCAGGGGAAGCTCATTCATTAGAGACTTAGTTCCCAGGATTTTTACTATAAGATGTAACAAAGGCACCTTCTGCCTATCACATACCAAAATTCTTGATTCCCAGAAGGAGAGCATGTTTTCAGCATAAAGCATATTGTTTGCACAAACAATTTAGGTATGGTGAATCATCCCCTATCAGTTGAAAGTCTCTTGAAATCCAAGTTCCCAGATGCCATCCAAGGATCAGTCGTGTAAGCTGGTCTTCCAAATGATAGCAGCTTGCTATGTTAACTCTTTTTTCTGCAGTGAAGTAGGGAAAAGTAAGACCAAGAACCTCTATATTATTTTTTTTCATTTTTAAAAAATTTATTTATTTGTCAGAAAGAGAGGGAGAGCGAGAAAGCGAGCACAGGCAGACAGAGTGGCAGGCAGAGGCAGAGGGAAAAGCAGGCTCCCTGCCGAGCAAGGAACCCGATGTGGGACTCGATCCCAGGATGCTGGGATCATGACCTGAGCCGAAGGCAGCCGCTTAACCAACTGAGCCACCCAGGCGTCAAGAACCTCTATATTATATTTTAAAACAACAACAACAAAAGGTAGTAGTAAATAGGTTTTCGCATTATACAGGTAGATCGCAGTAAAAGAGTGGCTCCAGTGGAGTTTTTTCCTTTCTGATACTGGATATGTTCTATTTCCTATAGTCTTTACCCTTTTGATAATAAGATTGATGTTACATTTATACTGTTAAAATGTATTCTTTCCCTTAATAGTATCATATTTTTGTAAGTGTAAAAATAGATTATTCTTCATGGTTTTTAAATTCCTATTGTCTTTATTAGTTTTCTTTGTGGAGTTGGTGGTCTATTTATCTTTTACTCCTAAGTTTGTTTTTGTAGAGGCAGATACAGGGTTGTCTTTAGGTGACAAAGAAGGAATGGGGCAAAATACATTCATTATATAGATGATTTAGAATCTATGAATGTTGGAGAAGATAAAGTGGAAGTATCTACCTTGTAGCACTCAGACAATTCACCGACCTGATGAGTAATACTCAAGCTTTTATAAATTTTTTGCCACTATGTAAGACAACTTCATCATGTATGTCTTCTTAAAAGGATCAACTGAACACAATGTTTCTTATGTTTTATACTTTGCTTGTAGCTCTTTAAAATTTATTGGATATCAATAATTTTTTTGTTCATTTAAATCCTACATATCAAATCAGAACAATATTAGAACTGTAAGTGTGAATGAAGCTGTTCAGCATTATTGTCTTAAAGTTCATTTTCACTATTAACTAAGTAAAAGTCTTCCCAGGGTTCCAACATACTTCTCACATCTCCGTGTCAGTGCTGTATGCACAGTCATCACTGTACGCATCTCACCAGTAGGGGTAGAGCAGGCTGGGGGAGCAAGCATCTGCCCTGGGACTGGGCACATGATCGCTTTAAATAAGACTGTGGTTCTGTGGGTGTAGGAGGAGGTTAAATAGTAGCAGTCACAATATAGTCAGGAGATGGAAATTGCCAGTAATTCGAATAGAGCCAGTTTAGATACAAATAATTGTTAACTGGGTTAAAGGTAATTACGACTAAATGGGGTAAAAGAAAATTCTGTGGATGTAATAGAGATAGCAGTTGCAGAAAGTGATAAGGAAGGAACTTAGAAACCTAGAGGAGGATCCTGAAGGCTAAGAATCAGACCTCCAAGGAGAAGACACTGTGGCTTCAGGCACACATTGCCTGCCATGGTAGGGTGTGGAGGGCGCCCACCAGCGGACAGGAGCCACCATAGCTGCTGTGAACACTGCTGCCACGTCTCACCTTTGAACTCCAGCATTCACATCTACTAGCTGCCATTGGGAAAACAAATCAGAAGAAAGAAGGCTGTTTCCTGTATCCTCTCTGGCTGAGCTGTAACCACAGGCCAGCTGACAAAGTTGAAATGCAATTCAGAGAGCCAGCTCCAGTATTACAAACTGTGGCAAAGACGGTGGGTTTGGATGGAGCTGAGCGGTAATAAATTGATAATGGACAGAGGCCTTGTACTAACAGACCTGCACAGTCATTAAGTTCTAAAACAGTAAGATGGACTCATGCTGGGAAAAAAAAAAAATCCTTAATTAGTATCAACAGAGTTCTGAGTAATCAGTAGTGTTCAAAATGGCCGTTTTACACTAATAAATGAGAATAGATATAGTGTTTAATTGGAAACCGTGTTTGTATATATTTATGTACCTTTTTGTATTACTAATTTATATGAGCCATTTTATATAAAATATTTTACATATTTTATATGTACTATTTTATATAATATGTTTTATATTTGGTCCAAATTTGGGGGAATTTACAGTTATAATTGGTTAGTGCTTTTGTTCATCTTTGTTTCAGGATCCTTATCTTGACAAATTTTTTGCTCTGGTCAATGCTCTGGATGAACACATGTTCCCAGTCCGAATTGGAGACATGCGAATCATGGAAAATAACTTAGAAAATGAATTGAAGAGCAGTATTTCGGCGTTGAATTCATCTCAGTTGGAACCAGTGGTCCGATTTCTTCATCTTCTGCTTGATAAACTGATACTTTTAGTTGTTAGACCTCCTGTCATTGCTGGCCAGATAGGTAATTTTTACTTAATGTTTGGGGAATTAGGAGATTTGTAACTTGGTATTTCTACTTTTTGCAGAAATAGAATCATTTACTGTTTGTTATCTATAAGGATTGTGTTTGATTTGGGGGAGGAGAGGAAAGGGTGTTATTTACTTGTTTCTGATGCTGGAAAGTAACTTTCTTTTGTTTGTTTTTATAAAATGTGCCAATGTGCCATATAGACTTCAACTTAGATTATGGAAACAAATTCATTTATCCACTTACCAAATATTGATAAAGCACTTAATATGTGCCAGACACCGATAGGCTCTGTCCAAAGCTTAGTTCTTGATTTTAAGGCTCTCACAGACTATTTTGGAAAACAGGCAAACAGATAAATTGTTTTGCTTTTTACATGATGTTTGATTTACCTAGCCTACATTTTTATTCATCTGCTATCCTCTATTTAAAATAGCTCTTCTTGGGACACCTGGGTAGCTCAGTTGGTTAAGCGGCTGCCTTCGGCTCAGGTCATGATCCCAGTGTCCTGGGATCGAGTCCCACATCGGGCTCCTTGCTCGGCAGGGAGCCTGCTTCTCCCTCTGCCTCTGCCTGCCACTCTGTCTGCCTGTGCTCGCTCTCTCTCTGACAAATGAATAAATTAAAAAAAAAATTAAAAAAAAAAAATAAAATAGCTCTTCTTTTCTTCATTGACTGAAAATCTCTATATTCTCTTTTTCTTCTGTGTTATTCTGGAATTAGAAGTATTCCTGTTTCCCACTATCTTTCCAAGATTTGTTCCTCTGCTTTTGCTAATAGCTTCCACCCAAGTCCTGCAAAGTAGTTGAGTTTGTAAGAAAGACACATTATAAAAATCTGTGTTAAATGGTTGAACAAAGGAGAGGAGTTTTCAGCTCCTTGGAATTTTATTTTATTCTATTTATTTTTATTTTTTTAATTTTTAAAGTTTTTCAAAATTTGTATTTATTATGTTCAGTTAGCCTGCATATAGTACATCATTAGTTTTTGATGTAGTGTTCAGAGATTCATTAGTTGTGTATAACACCCAATGCTCACCATCACACGTGCCCTCCTTAATGCCCATCACCTAGTTACCCCATCCCCCCACCCTCTCCCTTCTGTAACCCTCAGTTTGGTTCCCAGAATCTCTCATGGTTTGTCTCCCTCTCTGATTTCTTCCCATTCAGTTTTCCCTCCCTTCCCCTATGGTCCTCTGTGCTGTTGCGTATGTTCTACATATGAGTGAAACCGTATCATAATTGTCTTTCTCTGCTTTAGGGGAGACTTGTTAGTAGAGGTGATCCTTGGATCAAGCATTTGAAGATGAGTAGGAGTCTGACAGGCAAATAACTAGTCCAAGGAGATGAAATAGTATGTGTATGGTATACAGACAGATAAGTGAACTGAGAAATTTAGGGGGAATTATAAGTAGACATAAATTGGAGGATTGGTGATTAATGATGATATTGGCAGTGAGGGAGATGAAATGGGATCTTCTATGACACTTTCGGGAATTGGGACTGTTACTCTGTAAGGAATCAATAGCTTTTGAAGGGTCTGGTCTTAATTAGGGAAATAATGTAACCCAGTTTGGCTTTTATAAAGATAAGTGTGCTATGGGGAGATGGGTTGAAAGTGAGAAAATCTGGAGGCAAACAGACAAATTAGGAATCTTGCAGAATTTCATACAATAAACTATGAGGTCCTGCCAAAACAGGAGGTGACAATGAGTTAGAGAAGAGGGGCGGGTTAAGAAATACCGAAGAGAGGGGCGCCTGGGTGGCTCAGTGGGTTAAGCCTCTGCCCTCGGCTCGGGTCATGATCTCAGGGTCCTGGGATCGAGCCCTGCGTCGGGCTCTCTGCTCGGCAGGGAGCCTGCTTCCCTCTCTCTCTCTGCCTGCCTCTCTGCTTATTTGTGATCTCTGTCTGTCAAGTGAATAGATAAAATCTTAAAAAAAAAAAAAAAAAAGAAAGAAATACCGAAGAGTTGTTGTATAGCGAATTGTCACAGGAGTCCTAGGAGAGGGTTTAAAAAAAAAATTAAGCACCATTCATTTTTGTAGATTATGTAAGATAATAATGTAATAGTAACACATTTGCACTTACTATATGCCATCAATACTGCTATATGCTTTATTCATAGTAATGTATGAAGTGCTCACAACTGTGTAGGTATTATTACCACTGTTTCACAAATAAGTAGAGTGATGAACACAGTGCTTGAAAATTTGCCTCAGGATTCAGACCCAAGCATCTGATGCTAGAGTCTCAGTCTTATTTACTAAAGAGGTGTCCAGTGGTGAAATTAAGAGTTTTAGTCAAATAGTGAAAGTAGAAACCAATTTACAGAGAATTAAGTAGTGCATAGTATATGATGAAAGGAATACAAAACTTACACACTGTTTTTCAAAGAAATTCAGTTAGAATAGGAAGCAGGGTTGATTATGGCACAAGAATGGAATCATTTGAGCATGTTTATGTGCTTTGAGAAACTAGTGGAGGGGGGAGAAAAAAAAAGAGATGCTGAAAGATTTAATTAATGAAGCAAGCCTGTAGGAAAAAAGTCAAGTGATCATTGTTATATAGCAGGGGAGCATTGCTTTCTTTGGTAGGAAAATTAAAATGGTTTCAGATTGGATAAATTTGTAGTATAAAGGTGAGGACTTTAATACTTTATAAAATTTCTACTGTGAGATAAAAAGCAAAGTATTCTGAGAAGGGGCTAAAGTGGGCCTGAGTTTTGAGAATCGGTGGACCTGATGGTTTGGAATAGCTACTGTGAGGAAAAGGAAGAGGAATTAAGCAGGAACACAGGTAAAATTGCTACAGCTCACTTAGGCCTCCGCATCTCTAGTTTCTTTTCTAGTTCAGTATATATAGATTAATTGTCCTACATGGCCACTTTTTTTTTTTTTTTAAGATTTTTATTTCTTTGAGAGAAACAGAGCATGAGCAGGAGTGGGGGTGGTGATGGGAGGGGCAGGGGGAGAAGGAGAAGCCTTGAGCAGGGAGCCCAACAGGAGGCTCCATCCCAGGATGCTGAGATCATGACCTGAGCTGAAAGCAGATGTTGAACTGACTGACCCACCCAGGCGTCCATTCCTCCCTGACCACTTTATCGGATTATTTAATTGGCCTTATTTCTGTGCATAATTTCATGTCTTGATTGAATAAATCAGACTCTGAGGCTTAATTGCCCAGAATGGCTGTTTGTTTTATAAATTTATTTAGTGTGCTACCAGAATTTCCCGAATTTTGCAAAATTCTCATTACATACTCACTTGAATGACTGGGTAGGTATTGCTTAGCCTGACATTGAAAATGCCATACCATCTTACCTCAGCTTGTTCCTCTAGGTGCCTAATTCTTTTACCAATTCACTCGTGTCAGTCATGATGCTTATTCGCTATCCTCTTTTCTTAGTATTTTAAGTTGCTATTTTTTTATTTTTTATTTTTTTAAAAGATTTTATGTATTTATTTGACAGACAGAAATCACAAGTAGGCAGAGAGGCAGGTGCGGGGGGAGGGGCAGGCTCCCTGCTGAGCAGAGAACCCAATGTGGGGCTCGATCCCAGGACCCTGAGATCATGACCTGAGCTGAAGGCAGAGCCTTTAACCCACTGAGCCACCCAGGCACCCCATTAAGTTGATATTTTTAATAATCTATTTCATCGTTAATATTTTTTTAAACAAGAGTAACACGTGCTTATTGTATGTTACTTAGATTTTCAGAGTCTTAAACAAGAAGTGACTTTTCAGAGGTGATACACAAGATAGATTTCTTTTTTTTATGTGCTATTGTATTGTTTTACAAAATAATAGTTACCTGTTGGTTGAGGTTTTGTTTTTTGACTGAACAAACCCATACAGTTTTCATGTTAAATTAGTAAAATAAGTATTTTGAAATTTTGTGTAGAAAAGTAATTTGGTTCACCTAATACAAGATATCATTAAAATCAACCTCAAGTACCATTTTTATATACTTACTGTGCATAATCACTATACTTAATACATATAGAGATGACAAAACCTTGATCTCTGGAATTTACAGTTTAAAAAAATTAATGCAAAAATGTGTTCCTCCTTCTTAAAAGTTAATCTGGGTCAAGCATCTTTTGAAGCCATGGCATCAATTATAAATCGGCTCCACAAAAACTTGGAAGGAAGTCATGACCAGCATGGCAGGAACAGCCTTCTTGCCTCATACATCTATTACGTTTTTCGCCTACCAAATACTTACCCTAATTCACCATCACCAGGTACTTTATTCCTTTTCTTAGAAATTCTCCTGCATAGACTGTGTGTTCATGGCCAGATTGAAATAATCTCATAGCCCCAGTGGGATGCATTCATTCAACAGTAAGCGTTTATTAAGTGCCTGCTGAGTAGCATGGCCTATGCTAGGTGCTGGAGTTACACGGATAATTAGATTACATCTTCAGGCATCATTATTTATATAGGTTCCTTTAATTTGAATTAGAGCTTGGTTGAATTAATTCTTGGAAACCTTGAAAATAAGTTCTTTGTCTCTGGAAGGATTTTATCATTCCTTGTTATGGTGAGATGAATAGAATGTTACATTTGTCATTTGGAATGTTGACATTAAAGATGAAATCGGATGGCTTAGTTCCCTGATAACTTTGTGAAACCTACAATAATGTAAAAGGATATTCTCTAGAAAAGTCCTGATCTCTTCATGGTCAATGAAATAATATATCCTTTGTGAATATCAGCACCCAAATTGGTGGTAGTGTGGTGGTGGGGTGGAGGGATGTCTCAGTTTCAATAACTCTTTAGTTGTTAGTTAATGATTATGTTGTATGTACCTTTCAATCTGCTCACACATTTGTATGAATCATCATTCATTACTAATGATAATGGTAAGTGCCCTTTTCCAGCTGTTGGCAACATTAATAGTGGTAATAAATACATATGACATTGATTATGAAAACTAGACACAATAGCAATCTGACTCTAAGTTTTAGCTCATTTTATTTCTTAATTGCAAAAAGAATTAATTGACTCATATTCTGGGTTATTTCTTCTCTCGATTTTTAAAAATTATAATACTTGAGGCTCTGAAGTTATATTGTGGATCTGTACAGTATTCCTCCATTTTACCCTTTCATTCAGTACACTATTAGAATTCCATAGATTTTACAAAACATCTTTTTTACATGCTGACCTGAAAGACTGTAAATTAATTACTTGACAGGAGTGTGTCATTTGCAAATATGAAGGATTTCTTTAAGAAAATGAAGATAAATTATGGATACAGTTACTGGGTATTTTTATATTCATAGAATATGTTGAATGATGGTTGAATATAGTTGATTTTAAACAGGAATTCTTGCTTTTCTAACCTTGGCTCTTAGAATCATGTGGAGTAGACATATGTAAGTATGTCATGGGGATGCCATTTCGGTATAGTTCAAATTGTCATTGATGAAAGATGCAGAAACAAAACACAGTCTCATTCAAGAGATGTTGACAGTAAATTGGCTGTCTTCCAGTGACCTTGTATCAAGGACAGAGTAGGAGGGGTGGGACAAAGGAAGAGCCATCAGCCGGAGCATTTTGAGTCCGAGATACTCTCATATCTGAAGTGAAAGTAATGTGTATGTGTTTTCTATCTTGTTTTTATTGTACAGTTAATATATAATCAGACACCTCGACAAGGTAGTGACTTTATCATTGCCATATGGTTTTGTCAACTGCTGTAAAATAGGATATCTTGGTGTAGCTGTCATTGTTTTGAGTTTTTTTTAATTTATAGTATTTTTCATTTAGAAATAATTCATGATTTGTGTGGAATTTTGTTAAGTGGCAGAGATTTTTCCAGGTCCTTTCCTGACTAATTTTCTTTGTTTAATTGTGTGCTATTTTATATACAACTCTAGGTCCTGGGGGTTTGGGAGGATCAGTGCACTATGCCACAATGGCTAGATCTGCTGTGAGACCTGCAAGCCTTAATTTAAATCGTTCTCGGAGCCTTAGTAATAGTAATCCAGATATATCTGGGACTCCCACGTCACCAGATGATGAAGTACGGTCAATCATCGGCAGTAAGGTAAACTGAAGATCACGTCTATACATTTGGTTTTCGGTTTATGGAAAGTGAGAAATGTCCAATTTTAATTTATTAATTTTAAAATGTTTTAGAGTTAGTAACAGGTAGGATATTGTACCTTTCTATCAGTCTGCACTAAGTGCCTCATGTTTCTATTAAATAAGCTTACTGTTACAAACTGATTTGTGCAGTCTGCTCAAGAAAATCTGCCAAATCAAGAAATTTGTTCAGGATGACCAGTCCATATAGCACTTTTGTCTGTGTGGTACTCCATCCTGTGAAAAATGACTAATTTCCTGTAGAACTCAAGAGACCGGATTGCTGTGTAGAAGGGACATCACATCATTGATTTAAAATATGAACCTCCATCCTTTCTCTGAAAAATATCAAGACCATTGATTAGCCTTGATTGTAATAGAGCTGTCTTTCAGTGGAAAACTCTATGTAAAGATGTCCCAGAGCTCGAAAAATATGATTTATTTAATGATGGTTAATGAATATTCCAGGTAACAAGTGACAGTCTAGCAAGTATAAGATCTAGCTGTATTTTATTTACAGCATCTTTATTAATGCCCCCTAAAAAATTAAGGAATAGTTGTTACCTTTTTATAGGTAATATACAAGAATAACTCCAAATTTTAAACAAGCTGGAAAAAAAAACAGTGAGACTGAAGCCAGTAAATCGTTTTATGTACAAATGTATATAAAACCATCTCAAATGTATTTTTTGCCATTGGAAAGGAGGAAGATACCATTGCTGCGAAATCACAGCCAACTTTTCTTTGGCACTTTCAGTCTATTGACTAAGATCTAAGGAAGAATTAATAAATATGTTCTAGCCTCTGTGTTTCACTCTTAGCCTGAACTATAATAGATTTCTTTTTTTTTTTCCACAGTCTTGGTTTGTTACATGAAATGCTTGAACATTGATCAAAAACATCAGAACTTCTCATATCTGTTCATATAGCTATAGAAATTTTACATTCAGAAGCTTCTAATGAACTTAAGCATTGCTCTTTTAAAGTAACTAGTAATTTGTAAAGTAATTGCCACAGATCAAAATATATTTTGTATTCTTATATTTTAAATAACAAAGATGGATTTTTAGTAACTTACAGATCCATACAGACCTTATTCTAGTTAAACAACTTTCACTTTTTGTGAACTCCCTAAGAGTGATGTGCAAATGCCTGTACGTGGGCTCTTGCGAAGTAACCTGAGTAACACAGCAACTGCCAAAGGGAAGGCGCCCTCTCCCCCCATATATTTCCATCTTTAGGAAAAGAACTCTGGGTGGTTTTTTTTTTTTTTAATCCTTGTATTCATTCTTGAATGTATCTCATTATAATAGAGCTAGTACTTAGCACTATTTATATACTACAAGTATAATTCTTCTGTAGAATGATTTGTGAATAAGAAATTTTCCTGTTAAAGAGCTACGGAAATGAAAAAGAAACCACTGTCCTCAAGGTTCTACTTTTATTTTATTTTATTTTTTTAAAGATTTTATTATTGGACAGAGAGAGAGATCACAAGTAGGCAGAGAGGTAGGCAAAGAGAGAGGGAGAAGCAGGCTCCCCGCCGAGCAGAGAGCCCAATGCGGGGCTCGATCCCAGGACCCTGAGATCACAACCCAAGCCGAAGGCAGAGGCTTAACCCACTGAGCCACCCAGGCGCCCCAAGGTTCTACTTTTAAAATGCCTCTTGGGGCACCTGGGTGGCTCAGTGGGTTAAGGCCTCTGCCTTCGGGTCAGGTCATGATCCCAGGGTCCTGGGATCAAGCCCCTCATCGGGCTCTCTGTTTGGCCGGGAGCCTGCTTCCTCCTCTCTCTGCCTACTTGTAATCGCTGTCTGTCAAATAAATAAAATCTTTTTAAAAAAAAAAAATAAATAAAATGCCTCTTCTCTAAGATTTGCATTATGTCTCATCTAGCATAATTCTAGAGTTTTCCTTTATATGGTGTATTGGACAGATGATAACATCAAACTTTTGAACAAAGGTTTACATATATTAGAAAAATTTACCTTTTTTCATGTAGTTCATATAATGAGACATGATGACATTAACTTCTGATATGTAGTGTCTATATAATTATATAAACTTCTGAGAAAGCGATCATAAGATGAGAATTTGTCTCATGACACCATAGCCTCTTCCTAGTCAAGTTTTGTTTAAATGGATTTCGTGTTTCCTCTTGCAAAATTTTTGATAGTACTTTATTTTGGAATATCATTTAGTCATAATCACTAATAGTGTATTTAATTTTATCTCATTGTTAAAATCATAAGGAATCTGAAGTTTATTTATAGCTTCTGTTCATTCTGACTTCATTGGCCTAGAAATTCAAGAAACTGTGTGTGTGTGTGTGTGTGTGTGTGAGAGAGAGAGAGAGAGAGAGAGAGAAACAGAAGAAGACAGAAAGAGAAAGCACACACGTGTGAGCGAGCACAAGTAGGAGGAGGGTCAGAGGGAAAGGGAGAAGCAGACTCCCTGCTGAACGGGAAGCTGGATGCAGGTCTCGATCCCAGGACCCTGGGATCATGACCTGTGATGAAGGCAGACACTTAACGACTGAGCCACCCAGATGCCCCCAAACTTTTTTATTTTTTTAATGATTTTATCTTTCCTCCGCTTCAGCCGTGGTCATACCCTCGATGTTGTCATTACTAATAACGTTAACCCTCATAATCTGTTTCATGAATCGTGTTATCTGTTAGCTCCAGTTTCTCTCTCTAGTACCTCAGCTCCCAGCACTTTTCTGCAACCTCCCATCACTTGATCTAATGACCTTTTACCGTGTCTCAATCCCTTAATGTTCTTTCTTCCAATTTAGATAGCTTAAACTCCATGACCAATAATTAAAAAAAAAAAAAAGAATTGTGTATTTATTTTAGAAAGTGAGAGAGTACACACACAAGTGAGGGGAGGGGTGGGGGTAGAGGGGGGAGAGGCAGAGATGCAGACCCCCTGCTGAGTACAGAGTTTGACTCAGGACTCTGTCCCAGGCTCGTCAGATCATGACCTGAGCCAAAATCAAAAGTCAGACACCCAACCGACTCCATGACCAGTCATTATAGTTATCCCTATTATAATCAAACCTCAATTGCCTTATCCTTCTCCCATTTCATTTTACTTGCTTAGCCAAATCTCAAACCGTAGTTGGACCCAGTCATCCATCTGTGCCATGTTGGCACCTGTGCCAATGAACTTGACTTGAGAAATATCATGATGATTGGTCTCATTTGAAATGAAAAGCCATGGACCTCAAGAGAGTTCTCAGTGCTTTGGGGCAATTATATTTTTTTATTCCAGTTACTTTCCCATTCTCCCAGAAAAAGATTTCATGCCTTCTTCCCTTACCTGCCCACCAGTCCTCCTCACTTTATCTCCTACTTCCTTGAGAAAATGGAAGCCATCAAAAGAATAATTTTACAAACTTTTATCACCATATCTACCTACGTACTACCATCTATGAATACCCACTAGTTAATATAATATTCTGCTACAGCTGAACTGTTTCCATTAGTCCATTTGTAGACAAGCTCCTATATCCTGTGATCTACTCAGGATTCTCACTCCAGCAATTATTTCATTTCTCTGCTGCATCATCATTGCTTCCTATCTACTAAGACATCCCATCCAGATACAAGCATGCTATTATTTATCCCATTTTTATTTATCCCCAAATTTCCCCTCTAGTATTTTAGCTGCTGTCTTCCTCACTGTTTCTCTGCTACCTTTTATAATAGAATTCTTTAAAAGAGATTCCTATACTAGCTATCTCCAGTTTTTATTCCCATTCTCTGTACCCTACTTTCATCAGAGATCGCTCCCATCTTCCATCCAACCTGCCCTTGTTAATGTCACCAGTGCTCCATGTGGCTAAATTTAATGGTTAATTCTTAACACTCAGCTCACTTGACCTTACAACAGATTTAGGCACAGTTAAAGTCTTTCCTCAGTTTATTCTGTTTACTTGCCTTCCAGGGCACTGCACCCTCTTGGTTTTTCTCTTACTGTTCTGGTTATACCTATTCAATCTCTGTGGATTCTTCTTTTCCTGATCTTTTAATCTGGAAGTGCCCCAGGCCTCTGTCTTTATTTCTATCTTTTCTTCTCTCTGTACTCAATTGCTTGATGTTATCAAGTCCCATGATTTTATTTATTTATTTATTTTTAAAAATATTTTATTTATTTTTTGACAGAGATCACAAGTAGGCGGAGAGGCAGGCTGGGCGTGGGAAGCAGGCTCTCCGCTGAGCAGAGAGCCCAACGTGGGGCTCCATTCCAGGACCCTGGGATCATGACCTGAGCCGAAGGCAGAGGCTTTAACCCACTAAGCCATCCAGGCACCCCAAGTCCCATGATTTTAAATACCAGTATATGCTAATGACTCCCAAAATTGTATTTCTGAAACAAATCTCTCTCAGATATTGCAGACTCAATCCCGTGGCCTTTCCTAAATCCTTTTGTTCAGATTTGGATAGATGTTAAAGATCGAAACACTGCTTATTACCTGTGCTACTACCATTTGGTCTGAACTACCATCCTTTCTTCCTCAGTTCGTGTAATAAACTGGAAGATGGTTTCACTACTTCCAACCTATACTCTCTTCACAGCATAGCAAGCATAATGCTGCTTCAAAGGCTTAAGTCAAGAAAGACAAAACTTAAGTCAGATTATATCATGCCAGGGGCACCTGGCTGGCTTACTCCATAGAGCACACAACTCTTGATCTTGGAGTTGTGAGTTCAAGCCCCACATTGGATGTAAAGATTACTTAAAAACAAAACAAAACAAAAAAAACTCTGGATTACATCATTCCTCGGAGCAAGATAATCCTGTGACTAACTCCTTCTCCTCCTTTAAGCCTTTATTCAGAGGACTACCTTCTCAATGAGGTCTACTCTGACCACCTTACTTAAATGTATGACCTAGGCTGCTTTCTCTTCAGTCTTATCGTGGGGGCTTCTGATCCCCTCATTCTGTTTTTCTGTCTCATAACATTTACTGCCATTTAATGTAGCATATAATTTAGTTATTAATTATTTTTTGGTGTTTGTTTACCTTACCTTTATCACAGTATGAACTCCCATGAGGACAGGCATAGTGGCTGAATGATAAATCCTAAGCACCCATGGTGGCCAGCGTATTGAAGCTGCTCAATAGATACTTAGTGAATGAATGTTAGTGAGGATAACAAGAATAAACTACTCCATTAAGAGTTAATGTTTTGTTTGCCTTCTTGCTGTCAGGATTAATTATATATTTAATGATCTGAAGACATCTGGTCTTATATTTTGTTCTTTAATATAAAATGCAGAGCTCCTAAAATTCAAGAATACTTAATATCAGTAGGATTTTATTACTCTGATGACTGTAAAATCAGATTTGTGAGACTTTCTTCATAATTATTTTAGCCAAAACTGACCTCTTTGCCCTAGCAATGTTCTTTTAATATTCAATTATGTAAATATGATTATGACAAGTTTGAATTTTATTGTGTTTAAACAAATGCCAGTGCAATTTTACGTGAATATGTAGTTTCTTTGTAATACATTATTTCCTATTTTTTAATTTAACCCTGAGAGCTTACTATATGGTAGTCATTGTGCTGAGGATTTGTGAAGACAAAGCCAAAATTTTGAATTCTAACAGCAGTGTTGATGTCAAATCAAATACACTAGGAGCCTTGCTCAAGGAAGGAGCCTATCTATATAGTTAAGGGATAAAATAATGTTACAGAGATGTGACAGAAACAAAAGCTCTTTCATGCACATGTGCACACACTTGGTTAATCTGTTCATTGGAGATCAGTAAACATAGTTCTAAGATTAGTAAATATCAGTGATGAATTTGTTAACTAAGTTAAGATACAGTGCTTCGCTTTGTAACACTTAAATTATGGCAATTATTTGCTTTACAAAATAATGGGCCATAGGTTTTCTTTAAATAGTTAGCTTCGACTTGATGTAATTGTAACCTCTCAGTCTCAGTATTGTGGATATAATATACAATGGCACAAAGACATTTGTTTATTCTCACATTACTGATTAACATGTGCCTTAATTTTAAAGGAAATTAAGGAGTTGAAAAGTGTATTTAAGAGTACAGGAAAGTTATTGGTATTGTGGAAATTTATGGTAGAAGAGCACAATTGTAATGTTGCAAAAATCAGGTGCTTATGTATTATTTTTATAACATGAGTAGTGGTTGTAAAAATTGCAAATGGCAGAAAGAACTTTATGTGGTGGAGACATAATTTGGGAGACTGGTGAAAACTTTTGTTTTAACATATCTGAAAAACGTTGTTTGCAGATTTGCTTTTGTTTGAAATAATATGGGGTTCTGAGAAGGTAGGTATTTTATTTTAAATAAATCTGATCACATAATTTTACTAGTATTTAAATATTCTCTCATTTACTTTTCTAGAAAGCATTTTAAAAAGCATGCGTGGGAAGTTTTTGTTAGAACTATTTTTTGTTGTTGTTTTGAAAGATTTTATCTATTTGTGAAAGAGAGTGCGGGCACACGAGAGCGAGCACAAGTCGGGGGAGGGGCACAGGGAGACAGTCCCCACTGAGCAGGGAGCCCCATGTGGGACTTGATCCCAGGACCATGGAATCATGACCTGAGCTGAAGGCAGACGCCTAACCAACTGAGCCACCCAGGCGCCCAGAACTCTTTTTTGAGTGTTTACTATATTTGAAGCATTGTACTTAGTAATTTACTTCCGTTTTTAAATTTGATCTTTGCAATATGAGGGAGACTATCATTATCCTATTTTATGCTAAGGAACTGAAAAAGAGATTAGGTAATTTTCCCTAGGTTTTACAATTAATAAGCAGTAGAACCTGGATTTGAATTTCAACACTCCTCGTACACATTCAATATAAAAAATGAATGGAAATGGATACTTATTTTAACATTCAAGTACTCTGTATTTTTTGAAAAATAGGGGGGGAAAGGAAGAGGAAGTACTCTCCCTAAAAACCTATGCTCTTGAGAGGTAGCAGTTTGTCTTGCCTCCTTCTCCCTAATCCTCATTCCCTCCCATAGTACTGATATATAGGCTTCACTCTCAGGGATTCTTAAGTTGTTTATAGAGTTAATGCCCTGCATATTTATTGTTGACCTTCCCAGATGATACACATGTGTCTACACAGTTGATTATTGTTGTTACTACTCTTGTTTTTCCTTTACCTATCCTTTTAGTGCTTTCTGGGCTTGGGTCCATACTTTGTCACCTTGTCTTGGGTTGTCTTCATGATTCTTATTCCAACAATCCTCTAAAAATCCCTTATAACTGGCTCCAGTTCTAATAGCACATTCCCAGGCCACAGCCCAGGTTGCTGAATCAGGACTTCTGGGGATGGGGCCCAGAATCTGAATGTTATAAAACTTCCCAAGTGACTCTAATGATCAGTCACATTTAAGAAATTAAAGCCCCAGTTCTCTTCACCTGGGATAATAACTTCTTTCAGAGAAGAACAGATGTAATTCACTTCTGATCGTACACATTGGTAGCATATTAAATTAACGTCAGTGATAGTGATGATGAAGATGGAATTCCTACAGACCAGCCCCGTCATAATGCTTTTGTTTATGATATTTATATAAAATAGCAGCCTATTATGTTTAATTACAACAAGCACAGTAAAACAGCACAACCCCAAATCTACCCTCATTTTTAGGCCGGAGCAAGTATTAGTCATCCCTTTTTTCTTTCTTAATTCTTTTGTTTTCTTAATTTCTCTTGTTGGTCTGTTAAAAGAAAGCAAAAGAGGAAGCAAGGTCAAATGGAATTATGGAATATCAATACACATAAATTTCAGTTGATGACAAAATGCAAATAAAGTCTTTCAGACAAGAATGAAATTATTTTCTTCAATTCGGTTTTTTTTTTTCCCTTTTAAATCCTATTTAGATTCAGGGAAATTATGTTGCTAACTCGTGCCATCTTTAAGGAGGGCTTGGGAGGATGGTGCTGTGGGAACTTTAGTTGGTACTCCAAGGTGATCCCTTTACGTAAAGAGAAATTATCTTTAAATGCTGTACTCATTATTCTTTGTGATTTAAAAACAAATTATGTAATAAGGTAATTATGGTGAACTAATACTTCTAGATGCCTAGAAATTTTGGTTGCTTTAACAGTACTAATTAAAAACATGTTTGCATTGGAAAGTCTGGATTTCTTTAAGAATAATTTATAGCATGCCACATGTAATATTTCTTTCCTTTCCAACTGCTTTCTATTATATGCTTAGGGTTTAGATCGCTCCAATTCCTGGGTTAACACTGGTGGTCCAAAAGCTGCCCCATGGGGATCCGACCCCAGTCCAAGTGCAGAATCAACACAGGTGGTGTTTATATTAGAGGTTTCTTTATTGGCTGCTGATGTTTCTTTTTAGAACATTACTTTTTCGTACATACTATGATTTCAGTGGCTTGCTTTTTAATCATTAAAAAGTGTGTATTTTTGTTTACTTAGCACATTTCCCAACTACTATGCATGAATACCACCAATTGCACCAGTAATGCTGTCCTTTCCTACTTCCTGTCTCCTCTTCCCCCTTCCTCCCTGTATACTCTGTCAGTATTTCAATGCCTGCTGCTTATGCAAGTGATGGCTTTGATAACAGTTTCTACTGTAGAGGTAACACATTTAGTAAGAATTTTTAAAAAATTTTGTGTGGAAAAACCTGTCAGTTTTCCATTTGCTTTTGGTTTAAAGTGTAGCTATTATATCCTTTTCATTTAGCATTTACTGTCTTGCCTTTTTTTTTTTTTTTTTTTTTGTAAGTACTGACTAGAAATACTGGGACTAAGCTGAAATTAAGTGTGAACAGTATATGATCCCCATGCTGTAAGGATTCATACCAGAAGCAAAAATCCATTTTAATTTGTATTGTGTTGCAAAGTATGAAATTTGTATATAACTTAGTTGAACTAGGTTTTGCTTACTTAAGTCTAGTTGCTTCGTAGCTAATACTGCATGACACCTCAAAATATACTTCTCATCTGTGTATTGGCTTTGGAGGGAAATGCTCTTGTTCTTGAAGAATTTGATTCCATGTTTAGTATCATAAGTGTTTTATATTTGAAATATATGGCAGATCTGAATAGTAGTTTTTGATAGTAGTGAAAAGTGAAAGAAATCATTCTAACCTTTTGATTTCCTTGATTGAATATAAAACTCTTGATTTCTTCTTTTTAGTCTGAGACCAGTGAGAAGTATGTTTTTACTTTTTATATTTTCTTACTGGATGTGTGCATGTGTATAGATCACACAGATAAAAGTTTCATTCTTTGCAGCACTCTGAATTTATATAATCATTAAATAATTCATCTTTTTACTAAAAATACATAGAAGCCATTTTGATACTTCTAATGCACTGTCATTAAAGCAGCTTAAAATAGTAAAAATGAGATAAGCAATAATAAAACAGTTGTTGAAACCAAAGTAAGACTATTTAAAAAATTGTATGTAATCCTTGAGCTGCAGCGCCCTCCACAGCAGACTTTAATGTTATCTCGTCATTCATTCACCTCCACTCCATAGGCTATGGATCGAAGTTGTAATCGTATGTCTTCGCACACAGAGACGTCAAGTTTCTTACAAACATTAACGGGACGCTTACCAACTAAAAAGGTAGATTCATATGAAGACAATCCATATAGGGGGAAAATTCCAAAAGTTAAATAGATGTAAGATTTCTTTATGTAGCCAGTATGTTACAATAATTGCCTTTAAATTATTTGTTTAAAAATACATTTGAGCAAGCACTGCTTGTCTGATGCCTTTTTGGGCATACCACTCCAGTGTATGCTCTTTTGTTAGTGAAATGTTTATATCTTTGGGATTGACTGTTTGAAATCAAATTTGATGATCAGATTTTAGTACCAAAAAATGTATCAATTCTGAATTCTGTTTCTGTAACTGCTCTGTTTTGTGTTTTAAATCTCCAGGGAAAGGAAGATGAGTTAGAAAAATTATCACTCTTAGTAAGATATGTTGATTTGCTTCCCTTATGCACAGTTTTGTTAGTCCTTTTTCATATCGATATACCCTACTTTGCAAGTGCTTTGTATGCATATCCATTATAAGGCAGGAAATTTCTGCTATGTTTATAAAAAAAGACTTCAGATACCTGAAAACTTGAAAATTAAAGACTTATATCAAAGTTTAAATTTCTAAAGGTATTTCCTAAATTGTACCAGCAAAGTTCATGAATGTATTTGCATATGTTAGAATATGTATTTAAGGCACAAACAAGATCGTATTTGTAACTGTGAGTTTTGGTCTAGTTTCTGTTTGCAGGTACAATTTAGGAGGCAATTTCCCACCTGCCCTTTTAAAATTACATTTTACTGCAAGATAACATGTAATTTTTTCAGCTGTTCAACATGCCACTGTCTTCCATGTATAAACAGCCGTTTCGTTAATGGGTGTCCTCACTGCATCATTGAATGGTTCACATGCCTTATTTTGCTTATTCTCATTATATCTTCATTTGTAATTGCATTATGGTTTGGTTTGTGTTATCAGCAGATATGACTTTGATAATAACTTTGGATTTACTTCTGGATAGCTTTTTCATGAGGAGCTGGCTTTGCAGTGGGTTGTTTGCAGTGGCAGCGTGCGGGAATCAGCTTTGCAACAAGCCTGGTTCTTTTTTGAGTTAATGGTGAGCAAGCCCAACACATTTTTAATACTGTTTTCTTTAGTTGGCAGTTTTGTGTTAGCTCATTATTTTATCCTAAAAAGCCTTTGCCGTTGTCCTTCTTAGGGTTTGACATGTGCCTCCAAGACAAAGTTACATTTGTTACATCTCTGCATAAACACTGTGGACACTGAGCATAATTCAGGTGGAATTAGAAGGCTCCGCTTAACTATTTTTTTAGAGATGGTTGCAGAACCAGCTCTCTTTTTAAAGAAAAACATGGTACTTTATTTCTTAGTCTGGACGTGGCTAGCACATAATGTATTTTAGATTTCATCCCAAACATAGATAAAAAGGGCTTTAAAGATTCTCACTGCTTTCATGGTTTGAAAGCCCAATAACAACACTTTTAATGTTCAGTTTTAAGTAACTGAACTTAAAAGTAACACTTTTAAGGCTCAGTTTAATAAATGATATTAAAAAAAGGATTAATATCTTAATATTTATGTACATATAAACTCATATACACGAGAGCAATAAAGATTTGCCAAGTATGTACGATGTGTAGCACTGTCCCTGTGGGCTAGGGGTTTTCAATGCACAGAGAGACAGAACTGTGATTCAAACTCGGGCGTTCTGGCACTAGGGACTTTTCCTCTTCAACCTCTAGAAAGCTGAAGTCATTGAAACTTTTTCTTCCAAAAGAGGAATGTGTAAAAATATAATGGAAAACAAAACAACAATAACAAAAAGGAAGGCAGGAAGAAAAGAAACAAAAGGAGCTTCCAGAGTATGTCATAGGGTCATTCTCAGCATTGATTGTTACCTATATTGGGGATAAGAAGACAGTTTTTCTAGAGATTTACTAATCTACAGAAGAAAATAAGTCAGGGACCCTATGTAAGTGATAGGCTTCTCATTTTTTCCCCTCTAGAGAATGAATACCAAGCTTGAGCACAATTCTTGTGCTTTTAATATAAGATCAAATTGTAATTTTGATTTTTTGATAGTCTTACGTGCGTGTTCAAATTTCTTTAGAATAGTTAAAAAGCTATAGTTTAAAACTTAACTCTGCTGTTTACTAATTGTTGAAACTTGGTTTTGCTTTCCTTGAATTCTTTATTATTATTACCACATTGTTGTAATAGTCAATATCCAGAAGCATTTTTTAGTTAGAGAGAGAGCGTGAACGAGTGCGCACATGAGCGTGTCGGGGGAGGGGCATAGGAAGAGAATCTCCAGCAGACTGCACTGAGCACAGAGCCTAGTGCAGGGCTTAATCTCCGGACCTTTGAGATCATGATCTAAGCTGAAACCAAGAGTTAGATGCTCAGCAGGCTGAACCACCCAGGTGCCCACAGAAGCATTTTGTACACGTAAATCACTTTGTTAATTTTTGCCTAGTAGTTTACTATTCACATTGAGTCATCAGTGTTTACTGTACACTCACCATACGTCACTATAGAATAGATGCTGAAGAGACCACAGTGAAGTCAGAGTGTCTAGTGTCTCAAAGCTTACTGTTTGGCATATATGGAATGTCAAAATGTTGCATTTTAGAAAAGACTTCATTTAAAACAAATTTGAAAGGTGAACTATTTTTCTGTTCCTATCCATAATTCTTTTCGTATTGGTAGCCAGAATAATTTTATGAAGGCGATGCAGTGATTGAGTTGTACCGTGTTTGATATTTCCTGGTAACATAAGCTACTGCAGGGAGATTCTCAAAGTATTTGAGGGGCTAGAAGTATTTCAGCCATCTGTTAAATCACATAGTGTAGTGAAAAAATAGCCTGGATATGATTAACTGTTAATTGCATTCATAAAAAATTAAACTAATGCCTTATTTATTTTTTCAGGTAAAGAGCATGGTGCATCATTTATATTTTAATGATAAACTTGATGCACCAAGGAAAAGTCGTTTTCCAGAACGTTTCATGGATGACATTGCTGCTCTTGTCAGCACAATTGCTAGTGATATAGTTTCACGATTTCAGAAGGTAATGATAACTTGTTAAAAAATTAACTTTCTATCGAACTCACATTAAGCTGTCATACTCTTATTTGTTTTTTTGCTTTTTATTCTGTTTTTCAGGACACAGAAATGGTTGAGAGACTCAACACAAGCCTTGCATTCTTTCTCAATGATCTGTTATCTGTTATGGATAGAGGATTTGTCTTTAGCCTTATTAAGACCTGCTATAAACAGGTAATGCATAATTAGTAATAGTTAACAAATAATTTAAATACTGTGTTTGCTGTTTTCAGAGTTGCAGCTTAGATATCTTCAAGAACACATTCATATACTGATGTTTTTAAAAAGCAGCATTTTTCTTTTTAAAAAGGATTTATTTGAGAGAGAGCATGGACAGAAGGGGTGGAGGGAGAGGCTCTGCGAGAGAATCTCTGGGGCACCTGGGTGGCTTAGTCGGTTAAGGATCTGACTCTTGATTTCAGCCTAGGTCATGATCTCAGGGTCCTGGGATCGAGCCCCGCCCCGTGTCAGGCTCCCTGCTCAGCTGGGAGTCTGCTTGTCTCCCTCTCCCTCTGGCCGCCCCCTCTTCTCTCTCTCTCGTTCCCTGTTAAATAAATAAATCTTGAAAAAATAAAAGCAGGGTATTTTTATTAGTAAGACAAAAATAAATTTCATTTGTTTTATGAGGACACAGCCCTGTGGCAAGCTGATATCTGTACAGCTGACTTTTCCTTGGTTTTACTGCTCCCGCAGTGACCTTTGATCCCCATTCTGCAGCAGATCAGCAAGTCACTAGACTGAATGTTAAATAGCCCTGCGGGTGCCTAGCTGGCTCAGTCCGAAGGTCATGTGACTCTTGATCTTGGGTTTGTGAGTTTGAGCCCCCCATTGGGTATAGAGATTACTAAAAAAATACATAAATAAAATAAACTTAAAAAAATATATAGAAAAAAATAATGTAAAGCAACCCCCATGATGCCGTGTAAGAGTACCATTTACACTGAATGGATAGCCAAATGAACTTGTTTTTGTATTTGTTGGGTGATTTTTAAAGCAACTACATTTTGCTGTGTAGTCATCCTAATGTAGACTTAGACATTGTAGAGTTTAGAATCATGGATGGATCTTTACCCAAATTCCCAGTCAGTCACTTTGTCGCTTTTATTATTTCTTAAATTTATTTATCTTTTCCATTATGTTGCTTTTACTAAAAAAGCATCCTGGAACTTTTCTACAAACAGCTGACTTTAAAATTTTTATCAACTGATGAATATGCCTTTTGGAAAACATTAGTTATTGGTCCTCTTAGGCCATGTGGGTAGTGAGCTGTATAATCATTCCAGAATTACCTTTTAAAGGAAATTTAAAAATACACAGCTCTTGGGTCCTATCCCAGAATTATTGAGGAGTTTGAATCCTAGGGGTGGGGGAAGGGCATGTGGGACACAATGCTTGTGCAGCGTTTCCCAGCTGGTCCACAGGCTTGTTTCTGAGAATTACTGGTTTAGAATGCTGTTTGGCAGTCTAATATTTAGAATTTTGAAGATCTGTTCTATCAGCTACTTTTGTTGTATGTTCCACAGATTGACCGATTGACTTTAGAGAGTGTGCATATGATTG